>OVAX01000249.1:0-100581 GCA_900406405.1 Lepidium africanum | reverse complement strand
TCTGTGAGACTTGCTCTAGCAACTAATATTGGTCGTGCTTTTTGGGAAGAATGTTAGCACCGGTTTGAGGCTAAATCACGAGCTCGATATCTATTTTTGTGGTTTTGTACGACATTGACTCTAGATTTGTTTGGCCCAGCCCATTACTTAGGCCTAATAAGCGAGAAACATAACATTACGTGTCAAATTTTCATTGGATGTAATTGCGTGGCCGATTCGTTACGCACTTCGTAGCTGGCTAAATGTAACAAACGACGGTCGACCTCATCGTCGTCGTCGAGTCACCGGCCGGTATTCAAGCTTCCATGTTTGGTCAGATCAGATCTTCCCTGCTCATCTAGGTCAATAATCACTTCCTTCTTCCTCTTAATTTCCGATCGATTTCGAGTTTTGCCTTATCAAATTTTAGTTTAAACACCTATTGCAAAAAGTAATCAACTTTAACCAAAATCAAAGAGTTTGTCTAGTTCTTATCAACAAATCCACCGAATTTTTATTTTGCAAGTGTTAATAAAGAACAAATTGATTTTGGTGAGTGGACCGGTTAAAACCGGTTTAGTTTGTCCTTAAAAAACGACACAGCTTTATTTGTTCAAATCTATCCTCCACCACCACCATCATCGGACTCGAGCAATTTTAGCCATGGCGACAAGAGCTTTGTTGGCTGTTATATCTGCATCTCCGAATCGCTGCTTCATCTCATCGAGCAGGACTAAAATCCAATCTTCAATTTCTTATTCTTCTGTTTCTTCTTCAACTCTCATTCTCTTTCGAAGACATAGTAGAAAAATCCAGCGAATAGCTAAACGTTACTCGTCTGAAGCAAATTCCTCCGTTCTTCAGCCGCCTGATGTGTCCCGTTTGGCTGAAACAGCTCGAATCTCTCTAACACCGGCTGAGGTATCCTTTTTAGTCTTTCTCTACGTCCAATACAATTCTCACATTGTTCCTCTTCTTTCCTTTGATTTTTTTTTTCTTTTTTGACTATTATTATCAGATAGAGGAATGTGAAACGAAGATTCGTCGAGTCATCGACTGGTAATTATTCTACCTCGTCTATAATTGCGTCTTGTGTTTTTGTTGCTGTCTAAATTGTCTTTGAAATAAAAAGTAGAACCAAATTTTTGTTCATTGGTGACAAATGCAGGTTTGGTCAACTTCAACAAGTTGATGTAAACAGTGTGGAGCCAGCAATTCGAGCAGGTCAGAATCAGACTCTCATCAATTTGATCCCATAGATTTGGTTGTATAACTAGTTAACTTGTCACTTAAAAAAATAAGGGCCACCTGTTGGATTTTTCTGAAATCAATGGCAAAGTAGTTGTAAGTAAGATTTCTTGCATCCTTTCTCGGATATCTCAACAGCTTGTTTCTGTTTCAAGGTAGACTCATGTAACAGATCTTTATAAGCATAAGTTGATTGGTAATTAGACCTTGAGTGTTAATCTTTGAAGTCTAAAACACATTTTCTTGATAATATTGATGAAGCCATATGGTTTTATCAACCTTTATGCGTTTTGGAAACCAGGAAGTTAACTGCTTATATCAGTGTCTTGATTGATTAAAACTTGTAGATATGGATGGCGGAAATTTGCGAGAGGATGCTCCCGAAACATTTGAGAACAGGTTTGGTATTTATTCAGTTTTCTCGATCTGAGATAATAGAAGGAATGATTCTGGTTTTATGAAGAAAAGCCATACTAAAGTTGCAATTTTTGACATTCCTCGAACAGGGAAGGTATAAGAGCTTCCATTCCAAGCTTTGAGGAGGCATATTTAAAAGTCCCCAAGATTCTAAACAAAGAGTGAATCTGTCAGGTACTCTTTAACTTTCACAGAGAAATAATAGCTAGCTGATTGTTTTGTAAGATATGTATCTCCTTAGTAGGAACAAGAATGCGCAATGATATTCTCTGTGGGTGTGTCTTTCATGTGCAGCGTCTTGGTGTTGCTGGAGAGACTCATCTTCAGATCCGAATCTTGTTCAAGCATCTATGTTTATTATAATTAGTTGAAGAGGAGAACAAAACTGCCCTAGAATTGTCATGTCTCACATAGGCTATTCTCTATACAACACTCAAGTTCATAACTCACCTCCACAAGCTCGTATATGGAACTAAACTCAAATCCATTTTTGAATAGGGTAGTTGTATTAGGCTGGGCCGTTTTGAGCTCGACCCGATACGTTATGAACCTGAACCGAATCATTGCACCGCAACATCCAAGTTTCTGACATGTGTTTAGTTTAAAGTGGACTAATGTAAGAAGAAGAGAGACAAGAAGAGTGCAGTAACTCAATCACCAAACCAATAATAGAGAAACTTTGTAGTGAAGACGTAAATCATATAAAACTTGCAAAACAAACATTCCAGTTCAAATCATCTGAGGGATCCATCATTGTTACCAAAAAGAACACAAGATGGACCTTTGCGTGGGAATAGAATAAAAGCGTGTGCTTTGTGTGCTCCCAATCTTTCAGGATTATTCTTTCAATTTTCCTATATTCCTAAGAGTTAGCTATATTTTCACCTGAAAAATCTTTTGAATCAGCTTGTGCACAAACCAGAAGACGCCTTTTTAAAAACCGAGCTTCCTCCACCTTGTTTCGTGTAAATAATGGTTTGCTTTTGTGTCTCATGACTGCCAGAACAGCTCGGAGTCATCACTGTATAATGAGTAATCTTGTATCTCGAGGTTAGCAACGTGCCAGTTAACAAGTTGGGATTGCAAGACTTTGCATAGAAACAAAGCAACTGGGAATATCCACCATTCATTCTCGTCCCTGCAACATAAATAGATTTTAGTTGATGATGCAAAGAAGGAATGTGTCATATGGTTTCGACTTCTAGTGAAGGTGTTTTCTTCTCTTACATGCTAATGTTCCATGGCTGGAGATATGGAATCTTTTTCCCAGATGATGAGCCATGATAGTGAACATATCCACACAAAAACGCAACAACCTACAAAATCCCAACAGGCACAAAAAGATTCTGAATTACGCAACCAGAGAAGGCAAAATTTTAGGATGTTTAGTATGCATAAAGAGAGAGATACTTACGACATTGACCAAGGATGTGATGTTCCACAATGCATAAACCCGTGTGCGACCCGCAGAGCGCCTTGGTCCATGGCTAAACAGGGCGCTGACTCCAGCAGGGAATGGGAAAATGATACTTAGGGGTAAAATAAACAAAGCTAGAAAAACATCCAGCAGACATATTGAGTAGAGTTGGAGCAGTGTGAGTAACATTAGAGTTAGATCTCCTAGGAGTAGCACCGAGATAACCAAACCGACCAAATCCTGTCAACACCCCGGATTATTATGTCAGGAGAAAAAATATGTTTGAAGCAAAGACTAGGTCACAGGGAGGCTTTACCTGATGGCCAACAGGTTTTGTGTTGTGAATCAAGAAGGAGACGAGGGAAAAGACATCTTTTTCCTCTTTGAGAAATTGTAAGCTACCGATGTCTATAATTTCTCCAGAGTCTCGATGCCTCGCATGGTTACTTTCGCTTCTTAGAGGTTGTATTAAATGCATCTTCTCACTCAAATCACCAGAGAAGTTGTCAATTTGTGCCCCCCTGCATATTCAACACTCAAACGTCTGTATCTTTCACAATAACGTTACAGAAGCAGCAGAGAGAATTCAAGTTAAATTTCTTACCTTCCGTATGACTGTTCTGTTTCCTGAAAATTTCTTGTTGATTCCACGTCATGTACAATAGTGTGAACAAGGATTCCATACTGGCAAGATGACGAAGACGGTGCCTGAAATCTAGCTAGGTCGACACGAACACCATGTCTTTTCAAAGCAGGGTTTCCATGAGTTTCAATCCATTTCATAACCGAGCGAAACGTTGACCTCAGTTTCCCTTGCTGAACCAGACGCAGCTGAGCGTTCAGACCAGCGACAAAGCGGTACCAAGTGGTTGGTGGGATTGCCTATTAAAAGAAGATAAACTCTTTATGCTATTGCAGTCATTGACAGTAGGCCATACATATAAAACAAGTAAAAGACCATGCCACATAGATCAATCTAAATGAAATAACAAACCGACCTGGCTCAGAAGACTAGTCAAAATATCATCACTTTGGAGTGAGTAATAAGACATGTAACTTCCGTCGCCTCCAAATATTAAAGGCATAGGAAATCTTTGATGTACAGGAGGAGGAAGATCACTTCTCTTTTCATCTCCACCAAGGAAGAAATCAAGATAAGCTAACATCAAATCAGGAGTAGCAGCTACCTACACGTACACATCATAAATTCCCATGAATCTTGTATTACACTCTTCTTTCCTTTATTTTTGCCGTTTGTCAACAAATGAAATGTAACCTTTCTCTGAAACCAATAGGTTCCAACTTCTTGACTAAGATCCTATTAGAACTACGATGATGATCCTCCAATTCTCACAAACTATTATTGGCCTTTCTCTTTCTTGCTAAGTATTTACAATATTCTAAAGGTAGTCACTAGAATGAATTGCTCAATAGATGGATATGTACCTTTAACCCCTCATATAACGCCCTTGAACGACAAGAGCGTAGACAAGAATGGTCATATTCTGATCGAACAAAGTCACGGAGTTTCTGAAATTTTAGCTTCCGACGTGATTGCTGCCATGACCATGCAAGAGGATATACAAGAATCGAAAGCGTGATGTAAATCGCACCTTCCCACCACTGGTATGCAGCTATAGCATTGATTTCATCAACAAACCCATTAAAGGCAGCCTCATACCTAGAAAAAAAGTCAAATTAAGAAATACCAAAGCTAAGGTTAGTTCCAAAACTACTTTCATGAACTTATTATCGCCAAAAGGTAAACAGTTAATAACTAACTTACACTATCTCTTTTATTTCCTCGGGAGGTGGATGAGAAAGATGCCAAGGTTCACTGAAAGTATTAGGACCTAGGAAATAGATCCTATGCATGTGGCCCTGTGATTCTTCCACTCTGCTGGTCTCCATTACCTGATGATTAAACACAAAAATAAATGTTACAACAGAGATACTAAATATAAAAGGAGCACCTTAAAAATTGTATATAGTCTACTGATTCAAGATAGCAACCATAGGATCATAACCATGTATAGAGATCTATTTCCGAATTTATTTATTTCTCTCTTACGAATTATGACGACCTATTTCACATTTATTTTTCAGTCAAAGGGACCATCTAAAAGCAATAATCAAACTCAGTATTTCATTGACATAATATCTCCCTTCAAAAGCTATCATCCAGAATCAGATAAAAGATAAAGACTAAGCAAACCTCATTCAATGACTCGAGAAATGGAAATGAATGATCAATCTGAGAGCCATGCTGGGTTGGGGCAGCCCCATGTAACTCGTCACCACTAACAAATTTCATTCGGGCGACGCTGAAAACAAGTGCTAGTAGGAGGAGCACAACTAGTAAAAGAATACCAAACAACCAGGGTCCACCAAATGTGTATATTAATTCTTCAAGTGTTGTATAACAGTGTGGCATGTGGTATCTGTCGGAAATGCATTTATATGGACAAGGTGTTTCTGCATTACCACCTATCAAGAAACAAGTAAAAGATAACAAGGTTTATGCATCAGACACACTGTGGATGATAATGATATATAAGCGCAGGACAAACACATTGCACTGAAAAGTAATATCACTTAGTAACTAATGCAAGCTTGACTACTCATCATAGTTACCCGATTCGAATCAAACTGATTAATGTTTCAAGCAAAAAAGTACCTCGAACGGTGACATATTCAGCACGATGAGGAAGATCACTAGCCGGACAAAGATGACAGAGAGCTTTATCAGATCCAGTAACATTTTTATAAGTGCCAGCTGGACATTCCTGTAGAATATTGAAACATGTAGATAGTTGAAGCGTGACTTTTTCTTGCAAACAGTTGGAGCGTGTTAAACCACAGATGTTGGAGAGCCATTGCTCACAAACTACAGATATGTATAATACTATGAAGTACCATTTTAAAAAAGAGTAATAAAAAGGATAGAAAGCATCTATGTTCTATATTAAATGACCATTGTGTTCATCCTCAAAATTGGGTTACAACAAAAGCAGGCCTGATATTTTGTGTTCAATATACATGCTTTTGTTTGCTTGGAATAGAAATAGTCAGTATTATCTGAAACCAGTTTAAATAAAACCTAGCAAGCTCTAGCTAGAAAAGGTACAGGAAAACGAGAACCCTAGTCCAAACATGTTACAAAGCACTGAAACGATAACACATAAGGAAGGAAGTTCAACACTACCTCGCAAAATAGACCATAGAGCCCTTCTGGACATGCTTTCCCAGTTAAAGTTCCTGCCTCTCCAACGTTCTCTTCAGTGGTACCCATTCCTCCTCTGTAGTTAATTATTGAAATAAATTATTATGTTCTATAACTACATTCAAAAGAAAAACTAGAGTGCTTATAAGCAAAGAAAGAATTTTGCTTCTCCATCACCAAAATCTCAAAATAAAATCCCATAATATACTATAAGAAAAAGGTGTTGCGTGTGAATTATAACAAACCTTACATAAAGTCTCCCCTTTACTTTGGCAACGGGATGATAGACATCACCAGTAGGAATGTCTGCCCAATGAAAATGAATCCTTCCCCCGCTTCCTCCACCACCTCCCTTTAAACTACCATTTCCTCCACTACTAGATAGAATCGCAGACCTCCCTATCTCAAGTGTGCGCAAGAACAAAAGTACAGTCCCACCTGAACCACCACCAGGTCCTAGACTTGAATTACTCATGCCTTTCAGTGTCTTCCTGGGACTTTCACCATCAGTTGTTATCGAGCCTTCAAGTGACAAGCTTGAAAGTGGGTGCTCAAGTGAACCAATCACTTCACAAAATGGTACAAAAAATTTATTAGGAAGAGATACATTCCAGTGACAGTTACTATATTGCAGGAAACAGGTCAAAGTGAACCAATCATTTCATAAAGAAGTTACTAGGAAGAGAAGCATTTCAGAAACAATTAGTATGTTGGAAGGAAAAAGGTCACAGTACACCAATCACTTCTCTACGGAGATAGTGCTAGCGAGTAGATGCTAACCAGATGAGAAAATAGTAAGCTTTATATCAGGTCAATGAATTACTTCTATTTCTCCTTTTAAGTGTCAAATGATTCATGTTTGAACGAGGGTTAGGTTGATACTATCTTAAATTTAAAAGATCAATACCAATTGCCCAATATGACTTACCAATGATTCCTCCACCAGCAACTGAATCAGGTGAGTCTTCAAATCCACTTCCACTGCCAAGTTCGCAGGGTAGATCTGCATTCCCATAAGGATCGCCACCTTCGATGCAAGTATGATTGTAACACCCACTTCCGCCTTTACCACCATGTCCACCACCACTCCCAATACCGCTTCTTAGAAACCTACCTGTCCCAACACCACCTTTGCAGCCTGTGTGCAGAAATATAAAAACTTTCAAAAGCGAGTTCACAATAAATTCAAGATAAAAAAGTAAACACAAATCAGGAAGATCATCTCAAATGGATATGAGTGCTTACCCATCCCATCTGCAGTTATTAGTCCAGAAGAGCGGACAATTAACGTTCTTGCCAGATGGAAATGGATTACCGATCCTTTGACGAGACCTTCAACAGTAATATCCTCAACTCGGCAGATCTGCAACAGAGACCAGTTAGAACAAGGTTTCACCTTCTCTCATTATTTCCATTTTTTTCTTGTAAACAATCACCTGAAGAGTGAAAGAAAGGGATGAATTGACATTGCAATCCTCAGGCGGGTGAAGTAGTTCAACAGGGCAATCTTGTCGTTGACAATAAAGCTTTGGAGTACTTTGAAATAAACCAAATATAGAGTTTTTACAGGCTCAGTACAAGATAACAAAATAATGAAAGCAAAAATACTTTTGTGGAAGGATCGTTCAAACCTTCAGAACTTACAGGCCACCAGTTGATACATTCTGCAAAGGACCACGCAGAACAGCTCCGGCTCCAACCTTCACAAATCATAGAAGTAAACTATTATCCAGGAATACCTTGTCTTCCTACCAGTTCGTCTATGTCTGAACTCACATATCCTAAACTGGCTACATTATCTCCTTATATATAGTGCAGAAATTGAAAGTCATATCCGCCATAAATGAAAGTTTTATCCCTGTACCAAATCATCCTAAGTAGAAAGAAATTTTTCTGAACCTGTACATCTAACAGCCCATAAAATACAAACAAAAAAATCTAAGCACATAACAAAAGCATGATCCAGTTTATTTTCTTACTTGAATGCTGTAAAAGAGAGACAGGATCAATCTCTGTGCTTCAATTGTATCTCCTTTGCCAGTTAAATTCAATAGACCCTGGCCATGTACTCCCAGGTTTCCATTAGATCGTATCACAGATAACTCCTAAATCAAACAAAAAACAAAAAAAGAATAGAATAAGATATCAGAATTATCTACAATTTAGCAGTACAGCAAGAAATGGCTTATCAACAAGCATACCTTGAGCACCAGCAAATTACTAATCTCGAGCATTGAAGTTCCCAATATTGACACTCCACCACCATCTATAAACATACTAGACTTCAACATCAAGAACACCTTGACTGTCATACGTAAAGCCCCAAACACCTGATGCACAGTATTGACGTTGACACACTATGTAGAAAGAAGATGACATATATCTTTTCAAAACTAATCAGGTACCTTGATTCCAGAATTACTCATCAAGAGTTCCTCAGCAAATAATTCAAATTCAGAAGAAGCATAACGTGGAAGACCAAAGCTCAACTCTCCACCATTTGACAAACTTATCAATCCTTGAACCTGTAAAAACCAGGACATAGTATTATTTTTCTCAGGACCTATAAAAATAGTCTTGGAGATTCTATAACCAATTGAGTAAACCGTTATGATATTCTTTCCCAGAGAACAATAAAATGTTGATATGAAAGAGTGAGAACACAGATGCAGAGAAGAACATCATTACCAAACATAACTTCTACATAAAAACAAAAATAGTTTGTGGTCGCTGGAAGAACTTGTTCATAGAAAACTTATCACGTGAGAGATCAGTGACCAAAATGCTTACAGTATTAAAAGAATCTATATCTAATTTAACAAACCTGGACACGGCTCCAACGCAAGGGAACAGCAACCTTTGCCATATTTTGGATATACAAATTAGTGAAAAGGCGATGGTCTGGGAACTCCAGGAGTAGAGTATTTGTATAAGTTGTCTTATTGTGATTGTCAATGGTTAAGCTTTCTGAAATAACATCATACAAAGTCCCAGAAGCGCCAGCATTCTCTGGACAACCAAAACTACTACCTCCTACAAAGAGGAAAAACAAACTAAACTGTTATAGATACTCAAACAAAAGAGGGGACCATCACCATGAGTTGTCAATAATCACAATATCAATTGAAAGCAAAATTCTAAGACTAAACTGAAACTGACCATTGATAAAGATTTTTGGGTCAGAATGGCGGCTGAATATATCAACCGATACCCGTCCACCACCTCCACCAGCGTAACCATCACCTCCAGATGCACTCAAACGACCATTACCTTCCCTGTGGCATGAACCCGAGATAGTAGTTTCAGATATCCAAATTTATAACACTTAATGACCTAACACTCTTCCAAATTCAAGTGACTGGTAAAGCAAAATTGAACATATATGATGGAATCAAAAAGGCAAATACTGAATGCAATAATTAAGGATCCATTCATGGGCCACAATTCCAACAGAGTTTTAAAAGAAAACAAAAAAGGTTTTTTCCTAAACAAACCTAAGATCTTTACATTACCAACCACCAAATGTGGAACCCAAAAAAAAGAGTCAACTCCTATTTTATTCTTTAGCTAAACTTAACAAAACCAATGCAACGCCGTAAGAATGATAAACAAAGCTCTCTCACACTAAAGAAAGCAATTAACAAAAGAAGAAAGAGTGAAAAAGACAAATTACATTTTGTGTGCCACGACGAAGATGCTGCCGCCGGACCCACCACCACCTTTAACTCCACCACTGGACCCATCCGCTAAAACGTTGCCGTTTAATTTAATATACCCTAAAATCTCCATCGCCACCGTTCCGCCGCCACCTCCACCGTAATCAACCTCATTACTCGTCGAGCCACCTCTACTTCCATAACTTTCCGGCTTATCCACAGAAGACCAACCATACACTTCACCACCAAACACATCTTCTGGTAACTTCGTTGTAGTATCCGACAAGCAACACGCACCTCTTCCTCCATATCCCCCACCGGCTCCTTCCACTCCTTCCGGCGTACCACTAGTATTCGGCGGCGGTTTTCCAGCCAATCCGGTGGTATAAACAGACGAGTCTGAGGCGAAATCAGCGTTATCCGCCGTGAGACGGAAAGTTCCGGCGATAATCGACGAATTCTCACCCAATGAGAAATTCCCAGAGATATTAACTGTAATTGAACATCCCGGAATTTGGCAAACCAATCTAACACCAGGCAAGACGTTGAGATTACCATTACCGGAGATATTTAGGTCACGTGTGAGATTCAAATCAGCAACAAGCTTACATGTGGTATCTAAAGAACCAACACCGCCTAAGTCATCAACACATGAAACCGATGATTCATCAGGCTCCGGAGCCGGAGAAGGAGTCGGTGGTTCGAAACGAATCGCAGTCTCAACCCATGAATTGACTAATTTGGGATTTACAGAAACCAAATAGACGATGAAGAAGACAACGAAACGGAGAGAGAATCTCACCATTTAATTGATGAAAATCTAAAGATAAGAATCCATGGTTTCACAAAAAAAACGAAGACATTGGATTCAAAGAAACAAAACGGGATTCAACATAAATAACCGTTACTCCTCCATGAAGATTAAGAAACAAAAAACTACTAAGATAAGAGGTTTGAACAGAGCACTCTGTAGCGTTGAAGAACAGAGAGGTGAAGAAGAAAACTTAGGTCAGTAGAGAGAGAAAGAGCAAAGAGGTTGAAGGAAGCGAGAGGCGCGCTTTAGTTTGGTAAAAATGGTGAGAAATTTTTAGAAAGCTTTTAGCTTTCGCGTTACACGTGAGACTTTCTTTTTATATTAACCAATCAGATTCCGACACGTGTTTGTCTAAAACCACCAAACTGAATTAAAATCTTTGTTTGGGTCAATCTTATTGTACTTCCATCGTTGTGAATTAATTAATATAAGACTTTAATTTGGTTAAGACTTCAGTTAGAAAATTGCTAAAAATAAATTTTCAAATAATCCAATTTTTACAAATTGATCAAACCATTACAAAATTTTGTAAGAGCGTCATTTGGTAATGGATTCAGTAGAATTATATGTCACATGTTTATGAAATTACTTATCATTTTGGTTGTATTTTAAGACAGTTTTTTTTTTTTTTAATCTTTTGCTTGACATTTTGTTTCCATTAGGGGTCCTAATTGGTCTCGTAGAGAAGGATAGTTTGAGCTTTATGTATTTGGCCATTTTCCATAAATCCATATCATTTAACGGTTTCAATGTATTTTAATAACATTTTCTCAACTTTCATTTTTTTTTGGGTTAAATTCCTCAACTTCATTTTGGTAAAGCTAGTTTGAGATTAATGGCTATGCATGCCCTTTTAACATCTTGTTTTGTCATTAGAATATGTGAGAAAGATTGGAAACAACATAGCTTTCTTCTCATTCTATATTGGCAAAATTCAATCTATATTTCAAATCCTTCTTTTAAATTCTACTTATCATGTAAGAATTATGCATTTTTTTATAATGAAATTTCAAATAGAATATGTAAAAATAGAAACTTAATCACTTTACTACAAATATTTCTGTCAAAAAATATACTTAAGTATGTTACATTTATGAGTAAAACTTAAATGAAATATTATTGCAAGAAACTTATTTGTTTGGTAAAAATCAGCTGTACAAAAACACTTACTAATATGACACACTTAATTAAGTAATAATTGAGAGCTTGGTATTTGTTTCCTTAAATGTGTGATTAGTACTAATACCACACACTTAATTATCTTATCGAAGAGTGTATGTAAAATATTAACTTATTGCGATTTAGAAGATCCTAAACGTTATCCTGATTCAATTTCCAATCCACACATCTCCCAAACGCAAACGTACATGTCACGGACTTTAAAATGTTTCCCCAAATTTCCATCGTTTCTGAGCTCGTGTTCGTGTTGCCACATGTGTGTCCTCTTGTGGTTGAAAGACGACATGCAATTTCCAATTATTTTCGTCTTAATTCACCCAAAAATATTGCATATTTACGTTATATTATCACATGCACTACTACATACTGTATGCTAAAGCTGTAACGAGATCTAATACATGTTTACAAAAAAAAGTTTATATAGTTTTCATTACTCATTCATATTTTTTAGTGAGACAAAATTGATCCTAGACCATTTGGAATAATCTGATAAATAATACTATTTACTAGTTGAATAACGAGACGAAGAATATTCTATACTTTTTTTTTATAAGAATTCTTTACTTTAATTGATATGAAGAAACATTCAAATAATATCCACTTGTTGTTGTTGACCGGAGAAGTAAGAAATAATAGGCCAATTAAAGTTTCACTAAACCATATTCACAAGCCAAAGGCTTACATTTTAATTGTCAAAAAGTATCATATATTTAATAAATGTATATTAAATGCGAATATAACAAAACTTCACAGAAAAGTTGGAGAAGTTTGAAATATAGACGAGTATTATACTTATCAAAGTAAGTATACACAAGAGGCTTATGAGAAAGTGATGGTTTAACGGTTAAGTGAAGACGAGTATAATTTCTTTTCAGATTATTAAAATATAAGTGATGAAGAATAATGGTGATAGTATTTGTCACGTTAAATGATAAAACAAAGAAATTGATTAGAAAATAAATAGGAAAAGGTAATGACGACAAAAATGGGGAAAATGACGAAGTTATAAAGAAAAGAATAGTTATAAGGGATTGATTGGGGATGAAGTAACGTAGATGAACGTGTGGCTTTCTCTTTACTGTTGCGAAACCGACGTCAAGCCAAATGGCAAAGACATTATGTTGACTTTTGTTCGACGTGTTTGGTTGTTGTGGTTGCGTGTTGGTGCCTTCCCACTACACGCACACGAGCTTTGCATTTTTTTTTTCTTCTAGTTTTGTGTCGTTTTTAATGTTAATAGTGATCAAAGCGTAGCAATTAGATAAACCTTTTCCAGGTTCTTGTCAAAAATATGTTTTTGTATGTTATTGAGACTCAAGTAGATCTATAAATGTATAAACACTGAACAGGATGTTGATCTAATCGTGATTGTGATTCCCGAAAAAGACTATGACTTGGATATTCCTGTTAGGTTTTTTTCTCTAATTAATAGTTATTATATCGGTTGGATCAATAAAATCTAATCTTTGGACAGTCTTCTAACCCCTTAAATATTTAACAATATCATGTAAAGCCATTACAAATTAGTTAGAATCAATTTCGTTTAGAAAAAAAAGCATATGACATTTAATCATTTGATCAATTGCATTTTCTGGTTTTTTCAAATTTGTTGAGATTAGTGGTATAAATTTTCTTGATAAATTAGTTTTATATCAGAGTTTGTTTGATGCGTAGAAACATACTAGACTTTCTGCGTTTCTTTTTAGACATTGTTGTTTCGATTTAAATGTGTTTTAGATGATATTTCATAGTGACTGTAAGCAAAAGTCATAAGCACTCAAATCATTAGAGATAGAACTTGAATTGGGCTTGTTTAAGGGTGTAAATGGTAACTGTGCAATTATGCTGAATGCGGAATTTGGCGAATTTTTTTTATGCAGAATCTTGCGGAATTACTTAAAATCAAATGGTAACAGCTGAATTCTGTTGAATGTAGAATTTGCAGAATTTTTTTTAATAATTAGATCGAAATTTTTTAATTCATAACCAAGATTTTCCCTAAAACTCCATTTAATCTACTTCTTGTAGTGGATCGAATCCTTGATGCTAAAAAAAAGAATTGGAACTCGAGGTAAATCGAGTTCGAGCCAAAATAAGTAAAATATAACAATACATGTACAATATTATTTAATAAAATTTAATAAAATATTATTTATTGTCAACAATTAAATTAACAAACCCAATTTATAATTCAAACTGACCCATAATACCCTTATTTTTTAATATATTATTTTAGTAACATAATAAGTGAGATTATAATCTACTTTGGTACCATACAGTGAGTTTGAATCCCATTCTATTTTAGTTAAAGCGTTAAGGTTATAGATTGAATTGTCGATCCAATTGTTAAAAATACTAATTTTTAAAATAATTATAAAATAACTAATTAAGTATTTTATTTAATGTAATTTAGAAAATTGTAGTTCTCTAGATAGAAACCAAAAAAATGAATTGGTAATGAAAAAATGGAAAGATTACATATGTAAGTCAATAGAAGAAAACAATTAACAATCTAAAAGCCAAAAGTAAACAATTAACAATTATAGTCAATTACTCACATTCAACATAAATAATTTCACAAAGCTGAATGGTGATTATGGAATTGAAAATACTGTGTAATAAAATAATTCAGCAATTCCACATAATTTCACAAACACCAGTTAGACCCTAAGAACACCTCCAATAGAAAGCTCTTAAGTGTGAATCTTAAAATTATTAAATCACAAAAATTAAAAAAATAACAAAAGGTTGGAAAGAGAACAAGAAACGTTAGAGATTTTAGAAACGGTTCTACAAATGTTCTTGCGGTTTGTTGTCAATTTATAGTTGGATATTACATTTCAAAAAATAAAAATTTATATAAAAATTAAATTCTGACCAAAATATTATTATTTTATTATGTAGAAATTTTTTTTAAAGCCTCCACCAATGAAGGTGTTCTAAGTGTGTAGTGAAGCGAAGAAAGAACCTTTATTTTGACACATTTCGATTTGGTAGTGGATTAAGTAGATATGATTTATCACATGTTTTGTGAAATTACTGAACATCTTGGTTGTATATTAAAACAGATTTTTTGTCGTTTTGCTTGACATTTTGTTTCCATTAGGGGTCCTAAGTGGTCTCGTAGAGAATGATAGGTTGAGGTTGATGTATTTGGCCATTTTCGAGAAATCTGTATCATTTAACGGTTTCAATGTATTTTAATAAAATTTCATCAATTTCCATTGTGGTAAGCTAGTTTGAGATTAATGTCTATGGCCATTTAGTATTTTTTTTGTCTATCAATCAGATTGATAAGATTTAGGGCGTGTTATTTGTACCACCACGCGACGAGTGACCATGACAGATAATTAACAACTATTACTTGATATATATGAGTCATTGAGATTAATTGACAATAAGAAAATGTTTATTATGCCGTCGCTAGAAAACTTAGCAACATCAACAATTCTTAACTTTCTTCAGTTTTTGACTATTATGTCGCTGATTTACGTTTCTCTAAAGTGCACATTAATTTTAGCCTTTAATTTAATGTCGCTCTCGTTGGTCGCGCGATTTTATAAAAAACAGAATTTTAACCCGTAATTCAAATCCACTTCCCAAAACTCCAAACAATATTATTTAGATATACGCGACTCTCTACAATCAAACTTTAGTAGAAAAACAGTAAAAATGAATATAAACCACTATGGTCTTTTACTTTTGTCAAAGATTGTATTATAAATGTTAGAAAAATAGGAAAGATATACATTCAACAACTGAATTGAGGATAAAAAAGTAGAATTCATAACTCAAACTATCCAAATTTCAATTTTTATCATGCAAAATAATAGAGTTAAATTTTGGTAGAATTTACTACATGTATATAAACATTTACATATATGAGTAATGCTTAAATGGATTATTATTATTACAAGAAACTTATTTATTTGGTAAAAACCAATTGCACAAAAAACACTTAATAATACCACACTGATACACTCAGGTTTTAACTTTATATCCTACTGCAAGTGCACAGCAAATTCTAGTAGTATTTAGGGGTTGAATTCCACAAGGAACCAAGATTACACTTTCGATTTTCTATTATACTTCAAGCTATATCAATTAAAAAATGAGAATTTAAACTAACAACTTAACTGTTTAAAAATATAATTAAAAGCATCAGGCATCAGGTATTCATTCAGGAAATAGAATTCTTATCAGGGAAACTATTCAGGTGGCTATTTCAATTCCTATTCTCGACTTGAACACAAACTCCAATAAGCCAACTGTCGTTGTACCTATTACTCTATCTACCAACCTAGAGATCCTAACTATCGTTGGTTCCAAGTTGTAAATAGGCTTTATTCGATTAGTTTCAATTATCCACCATTGTTCTTAACAATCAACCGTCGTTGGTTAAGAACAATTGCTCATCCAAACTAGGTCTGATTCTCAACAAGCTTTTGGAATGCTAACAATCTAAAATCATAGATTAGTTGATCAGGCTAACCTAAGCATTAAACAAGAATTTAGATGGAGAATTATCTATTCATCAATCCCTATTTGTTCCCTAATAGTAGAATTCTAAATCCCTAAAATCCCTAAACCTGACAAGTAGATTACTCAGACATGGAAGTAAAGGAAACAGAAATCATATTGAATGAAAGCATAAACTGAATTAAATAAATCCAAGAGGGTTCAGAAATTCTTCTCAATGATTAAGGAATCTCTTCTCCCTTGCTTACAAAGCTAAAATCGATTACTCAGAGATCTCTAACGTCTGTTGTCTGTTAAAACGAAATAGTAAAAAGACTATATATATGTTCCTAAAAACGCAGGTACAAAACAGGAAAATTAGGTATCTTCTCGTGACTTCATTGATCGATCGATCAAGGGGTTGATCGATCGATCACTGGTATGTGGTCGATCTCCCAAGTTGTCAAGTCGATCATCAAGTCGAGCGCTTGAATCTTCAGGTAGTTGATCGATCGATCACTGATGTGAGGTCGATCAACGGGTCGAGCGTTTCTATAACTGAGGGCATTGATCAATCGATCAAAGGGTTGATCGATCGTTCTGTCTTCTCGCTGAAAACTCCATAAAATGCTTCAAACTTCTCTAATGCAATCCAGCGAGCATGATTCCAATACTTCGTGTTTTTGACCTGAAAAGACTCTAAAATATAGACAAAAACTCTGAAAATAGTTGAATTAATAGGCTCAAAACCGATAAAAATGAGGTATATCATTTACTTAATTAAGTAACAATTAAGTGCTTGGTATGTGAATCCTTAAGTGTGTGGTTACTAATACTTCACACTTACTTATCTCATGAAAGAGTGTATGGAAACTATTTAGTAATTGCGATTTAGAAGAAATCCTAAACGTTATCCTGATTCAATTTTTCAATCCACACATCTCCCAAACGCAAACGTACGTGTCGCGGACTTTAAGATGTTCCCCTAAATTCGTAACGTTTCTCAGCTGGTGTTCGTGTTGCCACATGTTTGTACGAATGTCCTTTTGTGGTTCAAATTCGGCATGCAATTTCCAATTATTATCATTTCAATTCATCCAGAATATATACATATGCATATCTCACGTTACATTCACAAACTGTCTGCTAAATATTCAACAAGATTATGTGTTCTTAATTACATAAATACGGCTCTATAGTTTTCACTAATCATTTTATAGCTTTTAATGAAACAAAATTGATCTTCTACTCTATGGAATAATCTGATGAATAATATCAACTTGTTGAATTACAAGACCAAGAATATTCTTTACTTTAATTTGATATAAAGAAACGTTCAAATTATATCAACTTGTTGTTGACCGGAGAACTAGAAAATAAGGGTTTAAAGTTTCACTAAACCATATTCACAAGCCAAAGGTTTGCATTTCAATTGTCAAAAAGTATCATATATTTAATAAATCTTTATTATATGAGAATATAACAAAACTTCACAAAAAATTTGGAGAAAATTAAAATGTATATATACATTAATACATAGAAGAGTATAATACCAAAAGATATCAAAGTATACTCAAGAGGATTATGAGAAAGTGATGGTTTAACGGTTAATCATAGAGTGACGACGAGTATATATATTATGATATTATCATTTATAATTTAATGTGTTGGAGTATAATGGTGATAGTACTTGTCACGTTAAATAATAAAAACAAAGAAATTGATTAGAAACTATATAGAAAAAGGTAATGAAGACAAAATGACGGAGTAGAGAAGAAAAGAATAGTTAGTGATTGATTGATTGGGGGTGAAGTTACGTAGATGAACGTGTGGCTTTCTCTCGATGTAGCCAAATGGCAAAGACATTATGTTGACTTTTGTGTTCAACGTGTTTGGTTGTTGATTCTTGTGGTTGCGTGATGGTGCTTTCCCATTACACAGACGAGCTTTGCTATTTTTTTTTTCTATTGTTTTGTGTTTTTCATATGTTAATAATGATCAAAACGTAGCAATTAGATAAACCTTTTCTAAAATAATATGCTTTTGTATGGTATTAAGACATAAGTAGATGTATATGAGTGTCGGTACGTATGTTTACTACTGCCCAACTTGAAAATTGACCAGTCGAACTTTTTCTTTTTCAAACTTTAATGAAGATTTTCATAAGCTATAAATAAGTGAATAAATCTTTATTCTTCATTGAGATTTACTAGGTATTTTAGTTTCCTAATTAATGCTTAGAAACATATTAGATTTTAAATTAAATTATAATTTTTCTAGAAATTTTTTTTCTAACACTCATGCTTATGAAAATAACCACTCAGACTAAAAAATACACTAAAAAACCATTTAGACCTAAAGGTACATTAAACAGATACAGTGACAAGATATAAAGATAAAAAACAGAAAACAGTAACTTCAAAATATATGGATATGGTATAGGTACCTGTATAAATTATATAAATTATTCCCATAGACTATAAATATGAAAATCCCACCCAAAAATCTCAAAATAAATAAATAAACAATTTAGTATAATATCTTGAAGAATAAAAAAATAAGAATTATTAAGTATTCATTTTGAGTCCGGCTATCTAGTGAATGTTTGCAAACTCTATGAATCCCACATTATCATAGAATCAAATATGCATCTTCATTAACATATCTTAGATTGTTGTGGATGTAAACTAAATGATGAACGCATCTAAGATTCAAGTTGTTTTTTCCAAGTGTATAAATGAATGAGTATGTATTATAATTACGGCCAGCACAACAAGATAAACTAGACTGTTTAAGTAATTTGGAAGCCAAAGCCTAGAGGATAGAAGTTTGGGCAGCTGTTTAATGTTGAGATTCATATATCTAGAATTTTAAAGAGTTTGCCATACTAATTATAGATATTGTACGACGTCTCAATTTTCATCCTCTCAATCATGACATCACACATTTTACATACCAAATAGAGGCATTTTTGTCAGTGAAATGAGTATCTATTCCACACAGTAGATCCATTGAATTTAATTTAAACAATGTTTCGAGTTGGAGTTCTTCCGAGGATTTGTGCCATTCTAGGTTCTAGATGTTTAGAAGAATCAGCAAACAAACTAGGTTCTAGATGTTTGGAAGGATCAAGGATTCAGATTCAAAACTCTGAAAAGCAAATGATTAGGGATAAGATGAGATAGATGGAATGCAAGATAATTCAACATGAAAGAATCTTCATTGAGTAAGAGAAGAAGAAGACTATTGAGGAGAAAAAGGAGAAGAGTGGAGAGGAGAAGAAGGAGAAGAAGGAGAACTAGTAAGGAGGAGAAGACTAGTGACGAAGAGAATGACCTTGTTTACTTATTATATGAACAAAAATTGACAAGAGACTTCCTTCATATTTCATCCAAAAAGAATGTTTAATGATCATTGTTTTTTTGAAAAAAACATAAATAAGATTTTTTATATATGAATCAGACTCAAGTCTCCTTCTGCCTTTCACATTGGCGAGCATAAGTTTCAAAGCTCTTGGATTAACCATGACCATTATAGCCTCATCAACTACACACACGAGCTTTACACTTCTTTTTTTTTTGGTTTTCTGTCTTTTTATATAAAAAGTAGTAATTAGAGAAACTTTTTCCATGTTCTTGTGAAAAATATGTTTTTGTATATGAACCAAACAAGATGTTGTTCTAATCGTGATTGTGATTCACTAGGTTTTCTAAGTTTGTTAATGGTGTTTTTCTTTAACTTTTAGTTGTTAATAGTTGGATTGGTAAGGTCTAATTCATAAACAATTATTTTAACTTCTAAATCTTTAATTATATTACGCAAAGCAACTGCAATTAGTTGAAATCGAATATATGTAGAGAAAACAACTTATATAAAATTATTAAATGCAGTTTCTCGTTTTTGAAAACTAATTTACATGTTGAGTTTAGTGCTATGAATTTTCTTGATAAATTAGTTTTATATCCGATGGTATTTTATGTGTAGAAACACATTAGACTGCTGCGTTTCTTTTTAGTCATGGTTTTTGTGATTTAACTGTGTTTTAGATTATGTCTCATAGTGATTTTAAGCAAAAGTCGTAAGCACTCAAAAACCTTGAAATCATTAGAAATAGAACTTCAATTGGGCTTGTTTAAGTGTCTACTATGGACTCAATGACTTAAGCCCATTGGCTGAAGACTAAAGCCCAATGATTTAAGCCCATAAGCTCATTGTAAATGGGCTGAGACTAAAGCCCATTGGCTGAAGACAATAACATATGGTTTATATAAGTTATTAATAATCAAAGTGAAGTGATTAAATAAAATAAAGTCGATTCTTACATTAGGCAAAATTAAATAAAATTTGGACAGTGACAAAAAATAAAAAATAAAATAAAGTCTGTAGTGAAGCGAAGAAAGAACCTTTATTTCAGTCATTTTGGTCAATTAGAAGAAGAGAAAAGCAATCACAAGCCAATAAGACAACAATGGTGAACTATGTGCTTAAAATCACCGCCGATCTCGAGAATCTCACTAATCTCCAGCCTTCTGGTGGCTGCAACGATGCCAACTTCCCTTACCTCTTCAAGGTGTCCTCCATTTACTCAGCACTTTATGCTTTGATTCCTCTTCTTTTTGATTCTCTGGTTTCGTCGTACTTGGAAATGATTGATTGCTTGAGTCTTCTTCATTTCCTATGCTCATACTGAGATCTAATCTGCTTTTAGGGTTTTGTAAAGCTTCTTAGGGGTTTAATTTCGACTTGTTAACTTTGGAGTTCTATGGAATTGTGGTAGAAAAAGCTTTCAAGGGTTGTGAGAAACATATACTTTTAGGGCTTTTGTTATTGTAAGTGCTCAAAATCAAATAGAATGATCATGTTTTCTGAATACTTACTTTAGCATGAAGCGATGAATACTGCTCCTACTGGTTTTTGCATTCTCACTCATATTCAGCATGAAATAATATTAACTTAATGTTTTTGGGGATTTTAGTTGAAATGTGAACAATGTGGAGAGGTGACTCAGAAAGAAACATGTGTCACTTTGGCTGAGACATTTACTCCTCCGGGAGGTAGAGGTACTTGTCATCTAGTACAGAAGGTATTTGATCCTTGCTCTTTCGTGATATCTTCATAATTTTGTGGTTTTGGGTCGAGTCCAACAAAGAAGGTCATGTTGAAATTTCAGAAAGCAAATATTGACTGTGGTTTGGTAGCAAGATTTCGTTGTTTGGGGGATTACAGCTGTGTTATAGCATATCTTGCGTTCTATACACAGATAGAGTTTCTGGCAAAGTTGCATTTTGGATGATCCATTCTTAGCATATTAAATTATATGATTCTCGGTATTTATTGATCTGCTTCTCTGCTCAAACAAAACTTTTGTCGCTTCTCTCACTCTTTTGGGTTGTTAAATGCCATTTCTTTTTCTTGTGTTGTTTTGCTTTAAATAATTGTGGTTTAGTTGCACAATGTTTCAATACTGAGAATCTTATGGTTTGCCTCCTTGAGTTATTCTAGTGTAAGTTCTGTGGAAGGGAAGGGAATGTAACTATGATTCCGGGCAAAGGTCGACCTCTAACTCAGGAAGATTCTGAGGCTGGAGAACATGCCCCTCTTATGGTGTTTGACTGCCGTGGCTATGAACCCATGGATTTCGGATTTGGTGGATATTGGAAAGCTGAAGCTGTAAGTTGTAACGCTCAAACTAAGTTTTCTGATTGCCTACAACAATTGTCTGGACAAAGAACTCCAAGCTTCGTTTCTAGTAATCTTTGATGCTCAATACTACATTAATCTTTCATGAGTAAGTTTTTTCTTGCTTTAACAGGAATCTGGAACCAAATTTGATGAAATTGATCTGTCGAGCGGAGAGGAATTCACAGAGTACGATGAGAAGGGCGAGTGCCCGGTAATGATATCAAACTTCCGCGCAAGCTTCAGTGTCACTAAGTAAAATTGGTTTCTCTTGTCTATCTTCTGATTCTCTACACACTTGTGTATGTAAAAACTATGAGAAGATCATTACTCAATCTAATAAAGTTCTCTTGCAATCTATTCTTGTGTCTTACACTGTTTCTGGTTCAAGAAGTAAAATCCACCTAAGTTTGAGAATTTGCAAGATCATATAATAAGCAAACCTTTCTATACATTAACTTTAGTTCTACAAGCATTTGTACATTGCAAATGAAATACTTGAAATTACAGACGGTAGAGGGAAATAATATTGAAATATACAGAGAATGATGATTTACTCAATACAAATCGAAATAGGAATAATTCAGGGTGGTGGTAGTATTAATATTAGCAAGTGCTAAGTGGTATATGCTTTCTATGCACTGAATCCACGGTGAAGAGAACTCCAAGAACCAGGTGGGATTGAGGTACAAGCCTGTGAAGCAGCCTCCTCCATTTGCTCCTTTTGAATCCCTGCGTTGCAGATATTTGCAAAGGACCTCATGTGCTTGATACCATACTGAGACAGTGATCCACAATGCCTCTCAAAAGCTCTTACCTAAACACACAACAAAGGTTATACGTTTCTTCTCTGTAATAAACATCAGTCAATGTCTATATTACTGTTAACTTCACAAAACTTAGGATAAGCGTAAAAAGAGTCGTCCGCCGTCAGAATTAGTATGGCCCAGATTTTGATGTTACGTTTTCTATAGATAATCCAGTTGCAACGCAAGTGTCACTTGACTTCTCTGTACTCTAACCAACAATAAAGTGTTGGGCTCCACAACCTCTCTGTGATTTTTTCCATCTTACGTTATGATTGATGTGATTCAATGACCATATCAATACGTTTCTCAATACTGACCATAGTCTTAAGCGAGCAACAGAGGTATTATTTACCATGTGTTTAAGACAGTTCCAGTCATCAACAAGCGGTTTTCCAGTAGACCGGACTTTGTTTAGCACTTCAGGACCTTCTGAAATCCCAAACAAGAGTTTCCCAACGAGTATCACGCTGTTGTCTACATGAAGTCTGTGAGACATGACCTCAAGGACTTGCTTGTGAGCTTCAATTTTTCTAGCAGAACCTTCTGGTGCTTTTCGGTACTTCATGAAAACAATAACATGCAAAAGAGTTGTATTTAGCAAATTAAGAAACTACTGAGTATGTAAAAGATATATACAAGAATTGAATTAAGAACCTTCTCCCAGAAATGGACTAGATCTGCATCACGCTGGTTTGTAACTCTTGAAGGTAGCTTCAATGAATTTGCATCTACAAAGGTGAAATTGTCATTGGCAGGGTTTGTTCCCATATAAAGATCGAGCTTATCCTTGCTAAGTCCAACATCGCCATATTGCATGACATGAGAACCAGTAGACGACCCACCAGGTGCAGTCCTTCTTTTCACCTGAAAACACCAAGATACACTTATAACACACAGAAACAATCTAGTTTACAGTTAAGACAGTCTAGCTCAATCATTACAGGTTATAGAGAGTAACTAGAAGCTTACAAGTTCATATTGCTGGTGCAGAGTCTCAGTCTGTAGATTGTGCATACCACTGTTGCATTTGAAACGAAGTATCAGAATCAGTATAACGAACATGCACAAAAATTCATAATTTTTGAGAAACAGAACACTGCTACTCTCATTAGCATATTAGGATTCTGTAGCTCACCTATCTTCCATCCAAGAAACACTGTATAAGTCACCTAAACAAGTATCATACTCAGGTGGAGGACTAGGTTCCTCTCCAGGGCAATAAGTACCCCAACTGCTTTCTTCGGCGTTTGAGGCAGTTGTGGCATAGATGTTCAAACCCTCAGGAAGAAGCCCTTCAAAGATACTTCCAGATTCACAAGCTTCAAGATAAAACACCTGCAGGTTTGCCTTTTAGTATTACACATAGAACAGTACCAACAGCAAAAACATTTCAGAGGAACCTTGGAATTTACCATGCTTTTATAGGTTCCTGAATCATATTTTTTCTTCAAGACATCGTTAAGATCATTTGCATATAGGTAAGGAGATGTTGGCATCCCTGCAAACAAAAGACCAAAGCACCATTAATTTTCCTTTTTGAGTCCAATACCATTCAGTCTCTAGATTTTACAGAACTCACCAAGAACTCCAGGACCACCATGATCACTGTAGAAAATGAAGATATGATCATTTGGACCACTATCCACAACCTTCCCACTTCCCCCTTTAAGAGCAGTTTTATCTCCAAGGATCACAGCAAATAGATTATCAACAGTAACATCATCTCCAGTGTAATCCTGCCACACAAGACATCCCAACCAATTAAGTAAATCAATTTTCAAAAAGAATCAACCAAACCACAAGAAAGCATAAGACCTTGGGAACTCCTTGATAGACATCCTTTCCATGAGGACTGTTGATTAAAGTTCCAGGCCTTGGATTCTCAGAATCATAAGCAATATCATCATACATAAATACAACAATATTCTCATCTTTCAATCCACCTTTCTTGAGAAGTTGAAAAGCATGACAAATATCAGCCTGCAAAAAATTAACAACTTTATAAACATCTAAAACAAATACACTAAAGTTGCTAAATTTAGAAGATGAACATAATCAGCTGATAATTCTCATCACTGATTCCTGAAAACCACATATACCCAAAACACCACTTTCACAAATTGGAGCCAAAAAAATTCAAAATTTCAATCATAAAACATAAAAACAGAGCTTTGTAATACCTGATGCCTGTAATTCCAGTATCCACTCGATCCAGCTACGAGTACAGCCCATCTAGTACCAACGGAAGAATCATTATCATCTTCAACAGGTCGGAAAAATCTGGAAGCTTGAGATGGAAGTTTAATTACATCATCAGGACCCTTTCTTGCGACGGAGACGGCAATCAGCGAGACTAAGAGAAGAAAACGGAGGTTGTCGACGGCGAAACGTCTCATTGTTAAGGCTGGTTTTTTGGATAGAATCCGGTGAAGTAGTGATGTTGATAGGAATCTTTGAGAGCCAGACTCTATTTAATAATGAATCTTTTATCTGATAGGAGAACCAGTCGCTGTTTATATAATGAACACGCAAAAAAGTTTGATATTTGCTTCTTTAGTTTTGAAAATGGATAATTTGCACATTTTAGACATTTTTTTGGATTTTTATATTGCATTTACACTTTTATTTTCTTTGGTGGTTTGTCAGAAAATTGACATATTTGCATGTTTAAGCGTTTTATTTCGCTTTTCTTGAAGTGTTTTATTTTTTCATAAATTTCATATGTTAAAGATTTTATTCCAATACAATAGAAGAATATAATAAACATGCAAAGTAGGAAAAAGGAAAAGAACAGAAAAGAAGAAGAAAGTGTTGTGCACCATTTTCGGTGGTCATGTGAAGTGTATTTGATCTAATAAAAATCATTTATAAAATTTTGTAATGAAAATGTAAAAAATTATATTAAGAAAATATGACTGACTATTTCAATCACATCTGTATATAGTAGAAAATCTATATATTGATAAGATTGAGACTACCTTACAACTAACTTTTTATTAATTTATTGATATACTAATTAAATAAAAAATTAATTAATAAAAAAAGTTATATTAATTTATAGAAGTTATTAATAAATAAAATATTAATTTTAAACAATTTTATCAGACTATCGTATCTACAATTATTAAAATCAAGATTTTTTCTTTTGAATTCAAGACTCTCCTTTTCAGAAAGAGATTTTGCTTTTCTGCAGATAGGATCATCGTGTGGTCCATAGTGACTTTCAGTGTCTCGTTTTACTGTTTCTTCAAGAAAAGATAAGAACACAACGTTCCACAGCCACAAAATCTAGGGTTTCAATCAGATTTGGGTAACGATTTTCGTAAAATTACAAGGAAAGAGAAGTTTTAACACCAGAAGAAGATGAGTACAGCAATGGACAAAGCACTTATGGATTTGAGGATAGAAGAAGAAGATGCTCCGTTTATCATGCCGAGTTTACCGGAGTTCTGCTCCAATGGGACGAATTGATTGAGTCTAATAGGAAGGATTCTCAATCCTAGAAGCCAAAAAATGACAAGCTTAATCCTGGATATGCCAAGGAAGTGGCAGAAACAAGAACGAGTTAGAGGGATAGCTTTAACTAAGGAAAAGTTTCAATTTGTGTTTGATAATGAACATGACCTCGAGGAGGTTTACGAGCGAGGGGTTCAGACATACAGTGAGTGGACTATTGTGATGGAGAAATGGATTGAACATCCTCCTATAGATTATTTACAATATATTCCACTTTGGGTACAAATAAAAAATATACCGGTTAATTACTTCATGATTTCAGCTATTATAGTGCTAGGAGAACTGGTTGATCAAGTAGTTGAGGTTCTTTTTAATCCTTTAAAGCCTCAGGTTAATGACTACATTAGAGTGAAGGTGCTGTTTAAAGTTGACAATCCGCTGTGCAAAATCAAAAATGGTTATTCTACCGTCGGGTGAGAAAGTGGTAGTGACTTATTATTACGAGAGGATACAGAAGAGATGCTACAATTGCCAGAGGTTAACATATGATAGAGATTATTGCCCTCTGCTTATTCGGGCTAGACAAGACAAAGCCATGGAAAGAAGGGCTCGAAATCACGCAATAGCAAAGAAAAAAAACATAATTATTACTAAAGAGGATCCACTTTATGGAGTCCTTACTGAAGAACAAGTCGGAATCAATCCTGCTATAGGACGTAAGAGAATCGCAGATGAGGTGCTACATGATCAGCGAATTTATTTGTTGTCAGTAGAGCCTAAGAATCTCGAAGTCTATAAGGAAAGAGTTAGAAGAGCAGTAAGAGAAGCAGAGCTCAGCCCAATTACTCGGAAAATGTCACTCAGCCTGGAGGTTTTGCCTGTTATATCGTCTGATGTTGATAAAGAGAAATGGTTAACTTTCGACTATGAACATAAAATGGTGGAAGAAAAAAACAGGGAACATGAGGGATGCCATGGTGGGTTTTCAATCCCTGCAGGAAAAAAATAAGGAAATATCTGAAAGAGAACAATTTTCTGCACAATTACTAGTTTCAATTGGAGGAGACATTGTGGATAACAATTCTAAGGAGGAACCTGAAGCTCGAACAAAGGTGTATGTTGCAAAAAGGAAACCAGGATGGAACAGAGACATCATAAGCACTTCTCCTACAGAAGAATTAACACAAATCACTGAGATGCAAATGATTTTTGCTACTGAGGCAGACACTAAGAGGAAAGGGAAGGTGGAAGAAGAATAAGACCAGGGTCTGGTGAAAAGAACAAAAGCTGAGGTGCTCCCAAGTGAGGGACTACCGTATGAATAATGAGCATATTGGCGTAGAATTGTCAGGGCTTGGGACGGTCTCAAGCCTTGACAATTCCAAGACTGCGGGAGTTGCTTCAAAACCAATTCCGATGTAATGTTTTTGGCAGAAACCAAGAATTCTAGGGATATGTTAGTTGACCTACAAGCTTGGTTAGGGTATGAAAACCTTTTTACTGTAGACCATATCGGTTTAAGTGGTGGACTAGCTCTTTTTTGGAAGTCCGCTGTATTTTTGGATGTTAAATATTATGACAAGAATATTTTGGATTGCTCGGTATCTATTGGTAATGTTTCCTTTTATATGACGTGTGTATATGGTGCTTCCCTAGCTTGTAAGAGAGCTGCAGTTTGGGAGAGAATCTCAAGAATTGGAGTCGATAGGAATGACACCTGGTGCATGTTGGGTGATTTTAACGCCATATTAAATAGTACTTAGAAGATTGGAGGACCAAGAAGAAGTGAGACTGAATGCAAAGATTTTGTAAATCTGGTTAATTGCTGTAAGGTGAAAGACTTACCAAGCACAAGTAATTTCTTCTCATGTGGAGGAATGAGGCATACTCATTGGGTCCAATGCAAGCTCGACAGAGTTATGGGAAATCGAGAGTGGAGCATCAAGTTTCCAGAGGCTACCCAAAACTTTCTAGACAAACGTGGGTCGGATCACTGACCTATTTCTCCTGAAACTTCATAGTTCGGTTAGCAATTACAGGAGGAAATTTAGGTTTGATAGGAGACTTATAAACAAACCTGAGGTGAAGCTATCAATAGCTAGAGCATGGAACAAGAGAGGAGGAGATAATTCACAATCGGTTATGCAGCAAATTAGATTATGTAGGCAGGCTCTGAGTCTTTGGAAAAGAGAAAATCCTTTCAATTCAAAAACATAAGTCCAAAACCTGCAGCAACAATTGGAAATAGAGCAAGCGGCATCTCTACCAGACTTTTGTAATATTGGTAGACTCGAGAAAGGAATTATGCAGCCCTACAAAGATAAGGAAGTTTTCTGGAAGCAAAAGAGTAGAGAAAGATGGCTTAAAGAGGAGATGGCAATACGAAGTATTTTCATGCATCTGTTAAATTTAATAGATCCAAGAAGATGATAGAAAGATTGACTGATAAACATGGGACAGATCAGTCTGCAGAGGCATCAAAAGGTAATGTAGCAACCAACTACTTTCAAGACCTTTTTCAGACTTCAAATCTGCAGGATGTAGATGAAATCTTCTCTGATTTCCAGCCACGAGTGTCTGATGCTATGAACGCTTGTTTGATAGATGGGGTAATAGACCTAGATGTCAAGAATGCTGTTTTTGAAATCAACACCACAAAAGCCCCTGGGCCTGATGTCATGACAGGGATATTTTATCAGAAATATTGGCAAATTGTTGGGCCTTTGGTGTGCAAGGAGGTTAAATCTTTCTTTGAGATAGGAAGTTTTCCAAGAGAATGGAATCACACCCATATATGCCTCATACCTAAGAAGATTGATTCATCATTCATGAAGGATTATAGGCCCATTAGCTTATGCTCAGTCATCTATAAGGTGGTGTCAAAGATCCTTTCTGCCAGACTTAAAAAGATTTTACCAGACATTGTCTCACCTTTCCAGTCAGCCTTTGTGGGAGCACGCCTCATAATTGATAACATTCTTGTAGCACATGAGTTTATCCATAGCCTTCGGACACATCCGATAATCTCAAGAAATTTCATGGCAATCAAATCGGACATGTCGAAGGCATATGATAGAGTCGAGTGGACCTTCTTGGAATCTCTTCTGAGAGCTCTTGGTTTTGAACACAAATGGGTAAATTGGGTTATGTTTTGTGTGACTACGGTAACATATGGGGTATTGATGAACGACCAACCATTTGGTTTCATTACACCGCAATGAGGGCTTAGGCAAGGGGACCCTCTGTCCCTGTTTTTGTTTGTCTTATGCACAGAAGGACTGTCCTACTTTATGGAAAAAGCTCAAAAGGCAGGTAAAATTTCGGGAATCGGTTTTTCTCCAACAGGACAACAAATTTATCATTTGCTCTTCGTAGATGATAGTTTGTTTCTCATGAAAGCTACGGTAGACCAATCACATGCTTTCTTTGAGATTTTGAACAAGTATGGCTCAGTATCTGGACAGATGGTGAATTGTGAGAAGTCAACCATTACGTTTGGAGCAAAAACGGACAAAGAAGTACAGAAGAAGATTCAAGATATAATGGCAATCCATAATGTTGGAGGAACAGGAACCTACTTAGGTTTGCCAGAATGCTTTAGTGGTTCAAAGAGGAAGATGCTTACTTATATTCAAGATAAGCTCAAGGATATAATGGAGGGTTTGTTTGCCAAATCCTTGTCACAAGGAGGAAAAGAAGTATTACTCAAAGTTGTGGCGATGGCCATGCCTATACATGCCATGTCGTGATTTCAGTTACCAAAGAGCTCTTGTATAGAAATCACTGCAGCAATGTCAGACTTCTGGTGGAATTCTACACAACATCAGAATAAAATTCACTGGAAAAGCTGGGAAAAAATGTGTGGAGCAAAAAAAGATGGAGGAATAGGTTTCAGGGATTTGGTGAGTTTCAATCAGGCGTTACTAGCAAACTAGGCATGGAGAATTATTCAAAATCCCGATTCTATAATTGAAAGAATGTTAAAAGATAGATATTTCAGAAAAACAGATTTTCTTCAAGCCAAGATGGGAACCAGACCCTCTTTCGGGTGGAGAAGCATAATGTTTAGATGGAAACTCATCAGTGAAGGGATTGACAAAATGGTGGGAAATGGTAAATTGCTCCATGTATGAATGGATTCGTGGGTTCAGGACTGGCCACCTCGGCCTCCTTGGTGGAAAAATTTTGTTTTCAATCTCAACCTCAAAGTGGAATAACTCATTGACAAGGAAACTAATGATTGGGATGAAGAGGCGTTGCAAGAACATTTTTTACCTCTTGATATAGCACTCATAAAGAAGAACAAGCCAGTACCAAATGAAGATGACTACTGGACTTGGCGACATACAAAGAGTGGATAATATAATGTCAAATCAGGTTATTGGCTTGCCCTAAATAAAAACAAACAACATCTGATAAATGATGCTATTGCTATGCCTTCGATGGGTCCGCTTAAAGCAAAGGTGTGGAAGATCCAAACGGCTCCAAAGATAAGAAACTTCATTTGGAAAGCCTTGTCAGGCTGTTTGCCAGTTAACGATAGACTCATTGCCAGGAGAGTTTTCGTGGATAGTAAATGCCAAATGTGTGGCCAAGATGTGGAGTCCATAAACCATGTGATTTTCACATGCCCTATTGCAAGGCAAGTATGGGCTATGTCGAATATTCCTATCCCACAAGATGGTTATGATATGCAATCGTCCCCATCCAATGTACACTACTCCATTGAAAGGCTATCGGACAAACGGATTCCAATTGAGAACACAAGATCTATTCCGTGGTTGATGTGGTCTCTTTCGAAAAATAGAAATGCCTTGTTGTTTTCAGGTTCAAAATACTTAGCCAATGAAACTGTGACAAAAGCACAAGAAGATGCAAAACTCTGGTTTGCGGCAAGGAAGGTGGAACGTGATGTAGACCCACAAACAATCCACCAAGATAGACACCAGAGTGCTTCATGGAAGCCCCCTCCTCAAACGTGGAAAAATGCAATATAGGCTTCTCCTGGGATTAAAAAAAAAAAGAAAAAGCTTGGGGGAGCTGCGTGGGTGTTGAGAGATCATAAGGGGAGAGGTCCTTATCCATTCTCGCATATGTTTTACTAGTGTAGAATGTATCTCGGACCTCACTCGAATTTTCATAATTTGGACCATAGAAAGCATGACTGCCCATCATGTGGATCGGGTTATTCTAGTCACAGAGGCATCAGATGTGGTTAATTCCATCCTCAGACCAAGAGTGTGGCCGTCTTTCAAAGCTCTAAGCTCAACTTTGCTTGCTTCATTATCTTCTTTAAACTGGTGGAGATTGGAAGCAGAACCGTATAGATCAAATAGAGGATCTCGTCTCATAGCACAAAGTGTGACAAAAGAAAGAAGATGGAGATCTTATCTGGCGATAAGGGCTCCTTCTTGGATTAGGTCACTGTGAGAAGAGATTATCCTCTCTTGCTTGACAGTGAGAAGAGATTATCCTCTCTTGCTTGATCTTTTACCTGTGTTTTAGGTTTCGCAAACGTTGTGGGATTTTCTGTTTTACTTTGCCCATGGTTTATACATATTGTACAAAACTCTCCAAGGGTCCTTGAAACCTTTAAGTTTTCTTAAGTGAAAAAAAAAACGATTTTACCATATATATATTGTGGTACAGCTGAGTTGATTAATTTAGTTTGGTATAAATGGAATTGGATTTTGATGGATTTAACACTTAAAAAAAAAACGTATCACAACTTTTAGGATGTTTGTAAATAAAGTATTCTTAAGAGTCAAAAATGGAAGGCTAAATTTGGTGGGGCAACAAGATATGAACGAGAAAGTAAGAGAATCGGGAGATAAAATACAAAACTATGAATGGAATCTTTTCTTTAGAAGTCTCTAACAAGTTACCAAAGAGATTTCATTTATTTTAGATTAATTGACAAATATCTACTTTTGTTTCTTTCTGCTTCTTATTGTCTTCCACTAACTTATCTTAACTGATAATCCAAGCAACCAAAACTCAGCACATTAGTAATCAACGCATTGGCTTCCAAAGATATATGATTTTGTTGCATCATACTTATAGCTTTATTATACTTTTACCATACATTTATCTTAATATAAACAAAGCTTATATTCTGGTGACCAAAAAAAAAACCTTATATTCATGAATTCTTATAAGTTTTTTCATCAAATAGTTAAATGTTTATCGGAGTTCGAGTCTACAAATTTTCTCTGCACAATAAACTTTAAGGATTTAGGTTATAACAAATTTTCGATCTAACTATTCATAAAACAAATGATTTAGCTTTTTCAAAGGTTTTTTCTATTAAGAAACAGTATACTTATACTCTATAAATATAACATATGTAATAATTAGTTATACCTATTGGCCAAAATCAATATCATTTTGGTATATGTTATTATCCAAATTATATAGCAATTACATAATCAATTTGGACAAACTCCAGTCGGTCCAATAATTGTATAGAAAAATTCCGAAGATGTCCAAAACATCTAAAGTCTTTGTTGCTTTTATCCCACGACACACACCACTCCTAATTGAATGAAATATATCATTTTTTATCTTTTTCTTCTAGTAAATCAATCATACAACTTATCATAAAACTTACCATACAACGGTAATATAATAGATATATACACAGTCACAATCACTCAATAGACAAAAACAAAAAAGTATTGAGTGAGCTGTCATGTCATCAATCTTTGATTCTCTTTTTTGTAGATTCTTTGTTAATTTGAGCAAGTGGAGTTTTATTCATATTTATGGCCTCTGGTTGAGAGAGAGACAAGCGACAGTGATATCATCAACTTTAGCTGATGGATATTTCTGTCTCCATGCATTAGCCGCCGCTTCTGTTACGGCATTGGCCACTCCTTCTTCACTTTCCGACTTCATCGCCACCGTAGCTACTTCTTCGTTACTAAGTACATCCCATACCTTTACACACAAGAAAACAATTATTATTTTGGGCTTTTATTTGGGCTTAGTGTTTTTTGGGCCCGATTTGATTAGTAACCAAGAAAAGCCTTACTTAGTTGACCCACAATTACTTTGTCATATGTACTAGGTTTTGAAATCAGTTATGTCAGTTAGGATTAACTAGGTTTTTTTTTCATGGGGAATGAGGTTTAGGTTTAGACATTTGGTCTTTATTTCTTTTCTAGATTCGGAACTAACAGTTGCTAATACTAAATAAATGATTTCTCCAAACACGAAAAAACTAATTTTTGCGCTTAAACCACTAGTCGACCACACCGATAGTTTCAGACCGTTTATAACTGTTTATACAGAATAATAGAGAGAAAATAAAGATACATACCCCATCTGAAGCAAGGAGGAGAAATTGGTCACGAGGAGTAATTTGATGAGTAGAGACTTGAGGAGTGGCAATAACACCATAGCTTTTAAGGAGAAAATCACCAAAAGCTCTAGACATAGCTAAACCGGGCCGGTCTTCATTTGGAAGCCAAACTCTTTGAATGTGAGGTTCTGACTCTAAAGCTAGTACTCTTCCATTTCGTTTCCTTATTCTCTCTGCTTCACCTACAACATCATGAATTAACATAAATTAGAAATGCTTAACCACACCACAAAACCGGTACATGTTATTGTCCTTAACATAATTACAAACTTACTTGGGACATTTGGTTTCAAGTCACTGGTCAACTGAACCACTTGTGTCTCTCCATTCTCACTTGTTCCAATCATCACAGCTCTCGAATCTCCAAGATTAGCCATCATAACTTGATTTCCCTGTTCAATATTCATGTCAATATACAACAATACAGAAACATAATCTAAACTCTAAAATGAAGATCATGTAATAATCTTACATGTTTAACGGCGACAACAGCAGTAGTTCCAGAAGTAGAACAATCATGAACCTTTTTAAGTTTAAGAATTTGTTTGTCCATAGACAAAAATGCAGTTTCGTAGATAAGCTTCCAATCTCTAAAAACTGAATGCTTATCATTATTCATTAGACCTAAGAGTAAAAATGGCAATTGGTTCCTCACAATCTTGCTCACTAATCCACCATTTTCTCCATGTCCATCAAATACTCCACATAATGCTCCTTCTTCTGTTCCATATCCCTACAATTACATCATTTGATTCTATTAATATTAAATACTTCAACGGATAACGGATTCCAGACAAATTCTTAGGTTTAGCGTCTTATATATTATGGTTTCCAACTCAAAATTAATTTACAATGAGTAAATTGACCTCTATTCATATATATTATAGAATGATCCTACTACCAACGTGGATATTGATATCAATCGCAATCTAACAGGTGTTTTCGTATAATTAAACTGACATACCATGTGAAGAATGGCAGCATCTTGGTTCAAGCCTTTGCCTCCACCTAAAGAAGAGACAGAACCAAATCGGTTCTGAGAAGCATCGTATTGATCGCACAAAACTGCATCTTCTTGTCCATAATCAGTCGAGACGTAAACCTGATTATCATCTGTTGATCCTGAGGATAGACAAAAACAAAATCCCATTTTTCTGTTATTTGTTTTTTTTTGGTTTTTTGGTTTCTGTATTTGTGAGTTTAGGAGATAGAAGAAATGGAGTTTGATACACGACTTTGCTTATTGGATATACCCATTTTTATAGCCAATTGTGAATCTTTTGTAGGAATATTAAAATGATTATTAATATTTTTTTAATACTATTAATTGTATTCACTCGATGTCTTGTATCTTTAGGAATTTAGGAAGAACAGTTCAATTTTTAGGCGGTCGATTTATATTTTAATATTTTATATAATGGTACAATAAGCAATTTTATATGTACCACTATGTACGAATACAATCATAATTAAGAGATACTCCGAATTATTTGACAGAGTAAAATGAGGAATCTAATAAGCAATTATGTGGCTCGTGGTGGCAGTGACAACGTATTACAGTTTATAATAATTAATTAATTATTTAGTTGAAAATATTATCAGAACCATCCCAATATTCATTTGAAAGGGCACATGACGTAATGTAATTAGTATCTTAATTAAACTACTAATTATATTATTCGATAATACTATTGATTCAGAATTTCAACTATCAATATAATTTACCGACGGGATTCGTGTTGTGACTATTGCCAACAATTTAGACAAGTCAATAATTTTGATTGATTAAAGGAAAAATAATGCACCTAAAATAGAGTCTGTGAGCAAAGAAAGCTTGCAAACTAAGAATGTAATTAAAATAATATTAAAAATACATAAACCAACTAAAACTTGAGATCAATCTATTAGTATGCTTACTAATTGAACAATCTTATTGTTATGTTTCGATTGCAAAATAATTCAGAATATTTAACTATATTTGGAATTTTTGTAAAACGCAAAGCGTATAAAATATTAAAGTTGACGTATTGTCATTACAAAAATGGCCAGCTACTTCTCCTGTCCTTTTGGACATATCAAAAGATACAACCAGGTCAACTCTCACATCCTTATTATCAATAGTAATATATACATTTTTTATATATTCATTAAATAGTTGGTAATTTTGTTCATGAGATTTAAAGTCAAATTATCAAAAAATCGAAATTATTTTGATATAAAGTTTTAATTTGATAGACTACCCCGTTGATCAATTAGAAAGGCACATGATGTGTCATCTTGTAGGATTCCAATCTTTGATAAAATGGATTCCTAATTAGATAATTTAGTCAAATGTTATTTAAAATTTATATATTTTTTCATATTCTAATAAAGTTAGGCCGTACAAAAGAGTTTAATATGTAGAGATAGATATCGTGAGAGAAGGAATGGCCGTACATTTTTGTTTTGGCATCGTCATCCAAAAGCCTCATGCAACTTTATTATATATTTAGGTCAATTTAATGTAATGGTGACATGACATGGTCCCTTTGCTAAAATATAGAGGCAATTTACGAACAATAACGTTGCTTTGGTTACATGAATAAGCTAAAGAGAAGACGAAACTAGGCATTGGTGAATTCTATATGTCGTTAGAGATTTAAATGTATGAATGGTAAAGTGTATTTACTTTTTAGACTAGTTTTTGGTTTTAGTTTTTCTTAAAATTTAATTTTAAACCAATTACGTTTTTAATTAAACAGTCTTTTAAAATTTAAAAGTGTTTTCTTTTAGATGTAATCATTCTAATTTTTTTATTTTTGTTTAAACTTGAAAAACTAGTTTTAGAAAATCAAAGTTAACTTTTCAAAAAACCAATATTTTAGAATTTTGAAAACGAAAACAAAATCTAAAGCTTTAAAACTAAAATCCTAAAACTAAAACAAATACCCAAAACTAATGCATTGCATATCCCAATTTACAAAAGAAATAACTTCGAAAAAGATGAATTTGGTAAGAAGGTAGATAGAATTACACTTATATTTGGTCTTAGAAAGAAGCATATATTTTTTTTGTTGATTATTAGATTGATAACTCAAAAACATTTCTCTACACTTCTAAATTCTATAATGCGAAACTATATAATCAAATTCCAGTAGAAAAAAAACAATTAACTGAACTAAATCAAAGGTAATATCCCTCTTTCCTCTGTTTCTACGATTTTACTGAAGCTTCGACCTAGAATTTTAATTTCACCGCCGTTGGGGATGGAGTCCGGTGGCTCCGACAGCACCGGCTTCGACCTCCCTTTCTCGTCTCACCGTTAGGGTGCTTGTCCGTTTTAGATCTAGTATGTTGCGATAGTGTTTGCTGCGGTGAAGGTGTGTGGTGTCTCTGGAATTCATTGCCGGTGAAGGCAGCTCCGCGATGGCTATGAACTTCACCTCTCCGTCTCCTCGCTTGCCTCATCGTTACTCGAGTTCGGGTTTCATCTGTGCAACAGGAGTTTGGGTTGTGTGACGGTCTTTACCTTCTCACTGGTTTGGCTTTTGTTTCACTTCCCTCTCTTTGTCGCAAGTTTCACATATCATAGTTGTAGTCTCTGCCTCCTTTGCCATGTCTTTGGTTTAGGTATTTTAGTGTCTGTTCGGGGCTTTACTTGATTGATCCTGTGATTAAGTAAATGTTTTGGTAAATTTTCTCCTCAGCTCTTAGAATCTCTTGTCTAAGGTTTGATGGAGTTTTAGTCTGGGATTGTTTCCCTTTAGTTTATTTTGATAAATCTACTTCTGAATTTCGACTGAGTTGTGTGCTGCAATCTTTGGTTTTCCCTTGGCTCAGCCAGGAAACTTTCGACATTGGTGTGATTTCAAAGATAAAGACTCATCATTTTCTAGAGAAGGCCAATCTTTGGTTTCTCAAGCTATTGTCTATTGGTTTGAAGCCCGTCTTTTGAGTGTTGTGTGGGAAACTCCTTAGGTGATATTCACAAGGCTTGAATCATAAGTATATGGTTTTATCTTTGGATTGTTAATTATATCATCCTCTTGATTTGTAGGATTGATAACATTCATTGTTTCTCTACGTGGTCTATTGTAGTTCTTTAATCCTTGTATGTTTTTATAAATCAGTCTGATTCAGATGATATAAAAAAGAAGATAGATATTAATTATTTGACAAAAAAATTATCTTGACACATATGCTTCAAACATTTTACATAATCATATTAAAAACGCCATTAAATTATACAATTACCAACCCATATATGTCAACAATCATTCACTTAAACGTCGGAGTCTAGTGGCGATCATATCGCTTGAACATAGACAAATCATTTTGGCCTAAAGCAAAATTAACACATTATTAATTACGATTTTTATTTTCTTTATAAAATTGTCGTCATGTATTGTAATGACATTAGATGGCAGAATTACATTACTATTATTTTGTAAAATATATTTGTTTTCAAACAACTTGATTAACGTGTTGTTGACTTTGCCACACTCGAAACAATATAATTTCTAGCTTCTCGTTTTACAACCACACATTTTCATAAACTAAGATATCCATGTATAAAACAACTAAATTGCGACAAAATAATTCATATGAAAATAACGTTACAAAACTTTCCGAAAATGATAAGAATTAAGAAATGAAGAGAAAGAAATAAACAATTATCTGTCAAGTTGGCCGATCGAGTACACTGTGACGTGCTGTACTTTATGCATTATCTATTCACATCCATATCAAGACTCTTGAGAGTTTCATGATATGCTTATCGAGATCAAAACTAAAACTAATTTCTTAAAAGAAAACAATATTAAAGATAAAGAGTAAGTATATAATTCAATAACTCTATAAAATCGTGTAATTCCAACTATACATCATACTTTGTCGATTGAGTTGTTGACAAATAAATAACTAAAAGTAGTATAATGTTTCAAGAATAATTGATAAGTATAGACAAAATGCGATAAATAACCCAAGATTTTATCACGCATGTTTATACAAATACCTAAAATCGAACTCCGATGAAAATAGTTACAAATAGTTGCGGAGTTAAATATTTAACTACTTGATCAAATCAACTTATAAAGTTGTTACATCATAACAAAGAAGACACATATCGATAGACTAAACAGTTTTTTCATTGGTTTGTGCTTTGAATATTGATCCCATTGTGATAATCTTGAGCATTTGTAGCATCAGTCACAGGAACCTTCTTTGCAAGAGACTTAGGGGTATCAAGATCATCTTGTGAACATCTTTGTTGTGGATGCGATAACAATATAGACATGGGCTTGAAAACAGACCGTACATGCCCTAGACCAGTTTCAAAGATGTAACCTTCATATTCTGAAACATGTTCAACAGCATCAACAAGACAGTCATACACATCTTGAGGACAATTATCAGGACTTGGCTTGTCGTGGAGATACATAACATCTAGTGTGAAGAGCTTTTGAGTTAAAGGCCAATCATAAGTTGGTCTCACGGATGATCTGCAGTACACAAGAATCTGCAGAAACATATACAAACAAAATCAGCTTGTTGAAATCAGGTTGCTGCAACAAGAAATTTGCATTCTGACGATTAGAATTACCACTCTCAAAATCCGATTTTGTGCTCTGGAAACTTTGGCTTCAACAGCAGCCGCACGGAAGAGAAGTGTGAGATCTGCTCGACCAGAGGATTTAGTAGCTGACAATCCTCGTAAGGAAGCAACAGCAGATTCAGCATCGCTAGTGAAATCCTTTCTAAGCTGAAACATGAAAGGCCTTAACTTCAACACAGAGACCAAAGTCGATAGGATCCAAAGCAAAATAATCATCCTATGAACATCATGAATTTCATACTATACCAAAGTAGATAGGATCCAAGCAAATTTGCAAAATTTTATCCTATGAACATCATGAATTCCAGACAATACCAAATTAGATAGAATATAAGCAAAATTGCAACACCTTCATCCTATGAACATCATGAATTCCTTACAATACCAAATTAGATAGGATCTAAGTAAAATAGCAACATATTCTCCTATGAAAATTTTGAATTCCAAATTTTTCACCTAAATAAATGCAAATTGAGGAACATACAAAACCTAAATTGAAGAAGCGAGACTGAATCACATAAAGCACAATCAGAGAAAGAGAGTAACCCAAGCGGCAGATTTGGAGAGAGTAGCGAAAGCAAAACGATGATCGGGATTAATGGAGAGCTTATTGTGGATAAAGAGAATAATAGCTTGCTTGATACACTCCATCCTGATCAAAGGCTTGCCGTTTGTTCCCGTGGTCTTCATCTCCACCGTCGATTCAGCATCAACATCGATACAGATGAGTATATCCTCACTATTTATACGCGCTGGTTTAAGCGCGTATCTACACGCTCCACCTCCGGCTACGGCCACTCTATCTTCCTCCATCGCCGTCGATATTCCTTAGATTTTCTCCTTCGCTACTTTTCTCTCTTCTCCTTTCTTAGTTAACCAGTCAAACCTAATACCACGTCGTTTTGCACTAATTCTAATACGACGTCGTTTGATTCCTCCTTGTCTACGTCTTAAAACCTAATACGACGTCGTTACGGAACAACATATTTTTGTCGTTTTGCATTTATATTGTAGTATGTAATCATAACATAAACAAGCTTAGTAGTAATTTGGTTTTGTTATCAACAATTCAAAGTAGTAATTGCATACACAAGTTGTAAACACAATTATGCTCTTATTTGTTCATTGCTTCACTCATCATAACAGACTTTGGCATTCGAAGAGTTCCTCCATTGGCTTGAAGTTGACTGTTATTGAGCTTCCTCTTGTTCATTTCTGCATACATCTCTTCTATCATTGGCTTCCATAGTCTTACTCGTGCATTTATAAACCAGTTTGATACCTTTAATCAATAAAAGACACTTTTATCATTGGCCTGCTTCGACTCGAATAACAAGACTTAGGACTCAGGACTCATGTGCAGACATATGTAAAACTTGGAGTGAGCCATTACCTGACTTCTTGTTAATCCACTTCGTATAGCAAGCAGATGTTTCTCTGAATCTTTCGGGTAACTGCAATCAAGTGGAGACAGCAATGTCATAAACAAAGTTTTGCATAAGAAGAATCAATGTGATCATAAGTTTGAGTTAAGAAGAAAGTTACGGGTGAAGAAAGTTTTGGAACATCCATGTGCGTAGAACCGAGACTGATTTTTCAGGCAAACCTCGTTGTGGTCTCCAAATTTGATGATTCTTTCGTTTCAGCTGTTGAAGAAGGCAATGTTGATGGAATGTAGTGTTTTCTTGAGACTTGTCTTGGCCTCTCTCTGAAACAGATCCCATTGCGAGTATCTTTTTGCAGATTCTGTCTCTCAGGCTCTTGTATACAAAGGAGATTGTTTGAAGTGCAAATCGCGTGTGTAACTGTGGATCTAACTCAGTTGCAGCATGGAATGCTGATACAACTGTATGAATCTCATCTACACAATGAGTGTAACGATCATCCACCTGAAGAAAAGTATTAACTCAAATCAAAACCAGTTTTTGGTTTATGTATATATATGATTGTGAATTCTTACCATTTGTAGAAGATCCAAGAGATGTGTTTTCTTTGCTTCTAGTGCTCTTTTTTGTAATGAAGATCCCATGACTGGCTCCAAGTCATTAGAATTGTCATCAAGAAACTCAGTTAGATTCTCAAAATGTGAAGTAAAGTCTGAATTAGCAGCTCCAGAATCGGTTCCTCGAGATGAATAATCGAGCGAGTATGCAGCGAAATGAGATAGTATTTCCTGAACAGAGTGAAGATACTTGGAGCCAAATATGTGTTGAGAGAAACCTTGAGTGACAATATTATTACTGCTGCAAGAAGCTTGCTCTGAAGCTAATCTAGTAGCACCACAAAGACTTAACTCTGAACATTCATCAGAAACATCTGTCGCAAGACTCAGTGAAAGCTCATTGCTTCTTTTATTTGAAATCAGAAATGGGAAATCATCTTCACCAAATGTAGACATTACTGGTTCACTTGGACAAACAACACCTGAATATGTATGAAACTCACTATTTCCTTGAAAACCCCACATACTGTTTGAAGAATCATCATAAGGTCTTAAATGATCAAAAGGATGAAGTGGAGGAGGAAGAGGAGGAGGAGCCATGGCTTCAAATGTTTCCATATTGCGGTTATCTTCAACATTGACAGATGGTGAAGTAGAGGATAAGTATTTGTTAGTGAGATAAGAATTGAAGATATCAAAGCCACCCATTTGCAGAGGATCTGATCTGATGGAGTTCCAAGGAAGCATTGTTGAATCTTCTCTTGAAGGTATAAAATCCATAGGAAGAGGATTTTGGTGAGTCATTACATCATTATCCAGAGAACTATAAGTGTTGTTGTTGTTGTCCATAAGGTTAACACTGAAACTGCATTAACAAGAAAAGGAAGTATTTAAGACTCAGACAAAAGGATTTCAGAAAATCTCAGAAACCAAATCTTTGGAAGACAGAGAGCTTCATTCACTAATGTCATTAAATATTTCATGGTAATAATTTAACATTATTTATAGGTTAATGTGAAACTGAAGCATGCATTAATGAAGCAGTAACTAGGCTACTCAATGATACACAGACCAATAATGATTCAGAGATACCTGTGAAAAACTGAAAACAGTAAAGTAATAAAAAACTGAAAGCCTTAGATTACTACAAATGTCCATAGAACATAAAAGTGTTGAACTTACCTTTATCCTTCCTTCTTCTGATAAGAACCTTGGGAAGATCTCAGACAACAAAATGTTTGGTCCAAACAGAATTTTAACATCAAAATTTCCTAAATGTGTGTTAAAAACTGAAGAAGAAGAAAATGTTTTATATCTTCTCTTTCTCTGTGAAAGAACACTGTACTTTCATTCCACAGCTTCCTAAAGAGAGCCAAAAAGGAGAAAAATCAAATTATTATAAAGTAAGAAATGATATAACAGGACTGGTAAAAAGAGAAAAAGTAAGTAAGTCTGATTAATCTCTTTTGCATGAACAAAAAAAAAGTTCTTACTTTTTCATGAAGAAACCCAGAATCTTTTAGCATCTGCTTAACACTAACATATTTCAGAAGACTAGACCAACATATAGCAATGTAATTATAAAAAAAGAACAAAAAACAAAAAAAAAACAGTGTTTTGCAGAAAAATATTATAAAAAATGGAAGAAAAGAAGGAAGGGCAAATCACGTACGGAGCTCCTTCTGTATATGACATGAATCTATTATCAGATCTTTTAGATCTTCCGACCAAACACAAATTGTAAAAGAGATAAATCACAATCAAATCTTTGATTATTTATAATTTAATGTCTCTGGGAAATGTTGATAATAGATAAAGAGAGATGAAATGTGATCCATATATCTTAAGAAATATAAATGGTTGTGACCAAACCCAAATCCAAAAAAGAAAAACAAAGACATGAAGAAGACCTATGTGTTACTGTTTACTACAGAGAAGTGCACTCATTTCTGTTGCAGGCTTTAAATTAGAGACGAGACCCTACATTTTACTATTTATATGTCTCTATATATATTTATGTCTTTATATGTGTTTATTATAGACAAAAGAAAAAAAAAGTACATGGCATAAAAAGGATTTCGTGTTATGCATGGACAATTAGATCCATAATTCAAATATTCAAAAACCTAAAACTGTATTATACAAGTCTATCTGATTATCTGAAATTGAATTCCGCTGAAATATTTTGTTTTGGACATTGGGTTCAAATCAAAAGTAACCAAACCAAAAATTTTGGTTTTTGGTGTATAATTGAAAAATTGATTGGATTTGATTTAGTTTTGTAATGAGTTATTTGGTTTAGTTTGTTCGGTCACCATAAAACTGGTTTTTTTTTTTTTTTCTGTCAACGGCAGATTATATTATAATAAATTACAAAGGTAAAGAGTTACATCGAAGGATTATAAGCATTCTCTCTTATATACCGGACTAGAGTATCTGCTTTATGATTAAGAGATCTGGGAATAATAGAAATAGAGAGATAAGGAAATAAAGAACTCAGCCTCAAAAACTCCTCATGGTATAGAAGGAAAGCCGGCCACTCCTCTGGACGATTTATTATCTTTAAAACCATCTCACAATCTGTCAAAATCTCCACCTCCGTGATTTGTAGTGCTAGGAGAGATTTCATTGCCGAAAGAACAACTTCAACCTCTGCATGAAGGACGGAAAGACTCTGGTGGACTCCTTGAGCCCCCATGTATTCTCCTTCCACTGAATCTGGAAAACAGAACCAACCTAAACCCGTTTGATGGTCAGTATTCTTCCAGGAAGCGTCCACAAAACATTTGTAGCCTGTGAAACTTGAATTAGATGTGGATGAAAAAGCCAATGAAGACTTTTTAAAGCAGTATGAACTTCTAAGGGAACTCTAAAGTCCTTAAGTTCATTTCGAGCAGTAGACCATTCTTTATAGTCAGCTTCCGCTTGACTAATTATGTTGCGGGAATCTGTATCACGATTTGAAAAATAATGATCATTTCGCGCTTTCCAAATATGCCAAATAATCCATGGATACATGTTGGTATCATCTTGATCAGGTAGTCACCAGAACAAAAAATCAAGATTATACCAAATAGATTCTCCAGGAAAAAAATCTGACGCATAAGGAATACAGGAGAGTGCCCAAGTTTGAAGCGCTGGTGGACATTCAAAAAGGACATGATTAATGGTCTCAGTGTCTGCACCACAGCGTGTACATCTAGTATCACAATTTATTCCCCTCTGAGTTAGATTCTGCTTAACTACAGTACAACCCGATAAGGCTTGCCAAATAAAATGTTGAATTTTATTTGGACAATTCAATTTCCAAATTTTGTTATATAATGCTTAAAAATTTGGACCAAATTGTCTAACTTCTAACAATGAAAAGGATTCTTCATTTTGATATCCAGATCTGACAGAATATCATCCTGTTTTTGTGAAATGTCAACCCTAGTAATCTGGACAGTGCCTCCTGGGAATGGGGATTCCCAAAATTAGTTTGACATCTCTAGGCTCAAAGTACTAACAAACTAGAACTTCTTTCCAGGATCATGATCTATGATCAATGAATTGGTCAATAGTCAGATCAGGGAACAAATTTAGAGTCGAAAGAGATGCTGGCCGGGGAACAATATATGGTATCCATGGGTCTTGCCATACCTTGATTGTTTTACCATCACCAATTTTTCTAATGATCCCTTTAGATATTAAAGACCTAGCTGAGGAACTGCTTCGCCATCCATAAGAAGGAAAGGCGATCATTTTTGCTGTTAAAGGAAATTAGTCCTCGTAATAGCGTCCTTTATCACTTTCGCAAAAAGTGAATCTCGGAAGTCAAGTAAGCACCATAGTTGTTTAGCCAGAAGAGCCGAGTTAAATTCCTCCAAGGCTCTAAAGCCCAACCCTCATTCGGATTTTAGTTTACACATTTTTTTCCATTGTTTCCAGTGGATGCCTTTGGAAGTTTCTGAGTTTGACCACCAAAAACTTGTTATTGCAGAATTCAACTTTATTATGACCGACTTAGGAAAACTGTAACATGCATTACATAAGTTGGTAATGGTGTAAGAACATATTTAATTAAGACTTCCTTTTCGGCTTTTGATAGAAAATTGGATGACCAACTATTTATCCGTTCCTGAAGCTTTCTCGTACAAACGCAAAAACCTTAGTTTTGGCTCCACCTATGTTTTTCGGAAAACCTAAATAGGTGCCTGATATACTTGAATTTTACCACATTTTAGCTATATGGTTAGTATCTGTTTGTATCCATTCGCATTACTTTAGAGTCCTTTAGACTTGCATTGCATTCATTTTGGCATACACATTGCATTTGGAGCATCACAGGTACTTTGGAGCAAAAAGGAGCATTTTGGAGTGAAATTGGCATGAAGACTGCAAGGTTGAACCTGAACTGAAGAGAGCCAGTATCCTGAAGACTGAAGACTCAAGCTCGCCTGGAGACCAACGAGTGCATACAAAACAAGCACTAAGCCAAACTGCAAATTGAATGCCAGAGTTCCAACTCGTCTGCCACTATTCGAGCACAACTCAGACTCGCCTGTACACCAGCGAGTGGAACAAAGAACCAAGCCAGAAATTACAATTTTGGAAGCACTAGCCAGTATGACTCGCTACCGACAAAGGCGAGCTGAGGACAGACTGAAGCTGAATGGTGAGATTCGACCCCCAACTCGCCAGTGACCACTTGAAGCATCATCAACCGACTTCATCTAATTTTGAGTGACTTAACCTAATGCTGACTCGGATTAGGGCTTCCACGTTTTAAGACTTATATATATATACCCTTTTTAGCGAAAAACGGCAGCATCCCAGTTTTTTCTACTTTTGACTAGATCTGAGAATACTCTCTCTGCCTCTTTTATTGTTCTTTGCTATCTTAAATGAAAACCATTGTTCTTATTTGAATTTCGTTTTAGTTAGTGAATTTTATCTTCAGTTTTGATTTCTATCTTTCATTATGCCTTCTGTTTTTGTCTTTGAAGCTGTCTATCCACTCATGGATAGGGAGTAGTTTGTTTAGGGTTTTGTGAGGAGATGAAGTAGATCTACGCTTAATTTCTGGATTTGTGATGTTATTGCTTGAATACTTCCATAGGTTTCGCTAGATTGAATGTTCTTCATGCTTATTTCAACTTAATCACTTGAAATCTGATTTGTAGGCTATCTCACCCGGAAGGTGTTCGATGATATGCTTGGCTTAGGTTCAGTCTAGGATTGATGCATTATGGCCCAAGGGATTGGATGTTCAGAGCGTCAATTGGTTGTTTAGGATAGGCTCGTTAGTGCCAGTTTGAGCGTCTGATCACCAAGGGATTGGGTTAGGTCGCGCTTGAACTCAGATTTCATGACCACGGGAGTGGCTTGTTTACATTGTTATCCTGATCCGATGCTTGCCTGTTTAGGTTGTTAGATAGAGTCAGAAACCCAGGATTCGGTCTAGTTCATTGAATTCACTCTCCTTACAAGCCCATTTTTCTCATTTGTTTGCATTCGTTGTGATGCTTTGTTTAGTTTTGATCTTTCTGTTTTCTATCTTGACACCTTGCTTTGCTTGTCTATTAGTTTCATTGTTTCAATTAGATTGTCATACCCTCAGGATGACTCCTTCTACTTGCTGTCTGTAGTTGATTGATTTTGCTTGGATTAGATAGCTATACATACCCCCAATATTAGCAACACGCTTTGGTCGACAACCTTATATATTATAAGGATTTGATAATCGGACGAAAATCTTGTTATTAAATTGGCGTCATTGCCAAATAAGCGTTTGTTTGTTAGATTTTGGGTTAAAAGCTTTCTAGGATCAGGTATTTACTGTTTTTGTGTCTCAACTAGTGTCTAGACGTGCTTCTTCTCTTTTCGGAGTGTTTCAGGTCTGCTCATCACTCAACTCATCTGTCAACCTGCGGGATGAGTCACTCTAGCTGGTTCTCTTACATTGATGCCCCACACTTGATCACAGGGACATCAGAACTTGTTCAACCCGCTAGACAACCAACACTTGCTTCCAAGAGAACTCAGAGAAAAGAAAGGTCAATTAACGGTTCCTACCATAGCACAAGGAGAGATGACTGACAACACTCCTACACCTGCTATTACCACTGAAGGTACACAGATAAGACCAGACCTAACTCGAACTGCTCCAGCTCAACCTCGAAGGACAAGATAGATTAGATTTGGTAATGCACCAAGTATTCAGACTCAGTGGCATGGAATTCGACCCCCACTGATTCCAAACAACAACTTTGAAATCAAGAGTAGCTTGATCACTATGGTGCAGAATAACAAGTTTCATGGTTTACCAGCTGAGGATCCACTTAACCATCTAGACGAGTTTGAGAGGATTTGTGGCCTGATTCGGATCAGTGGTCTATCTGAAGATGCTTTGAAGCTTTGCCTATTTCAATTCTCACTCGCTGATAAGGCTCATATTTGGGAGAAGCACATTCCCCAAGGCATAATCAACACTTGGGTTGATTGTAAAAATGTGTTTCTGGCTAAGTTCTTCTCCACATCTCGGATAGCCAAGCTGAGAAATTCCATCTTCAACTTTGTTCAGAGTGGGACAGAGTCTTTAGCTGAAGCATGGGAACGTTACAAGACGTATCAGTCTCAATGCCCACATCATGGTTTCTTTGAGGAAACTATACTGAGCCAGTTTTATAGGGGTATTCAACCTAAGCTGTGGATGTTGTTGGATACAGCTAGCCACGGGAACTTCTTAAACCAAGACGTGGATGATGGTCGGGAGTTGATAGAGAATTTGGCACTTGCTTACGGCCAATACAGCGAGGACTATGATCGTACTAAGAGAGGGTCACATGCATCAGATTCAGTCAGTCGCAAAAAGCTGATGACTTTGAGTGACAAGATAGACAAGCTTCTACTGCTTCATCACAAACACGTCAATCTTGTTGAAGAGGATCAAGACCAAGAAGGGGAGGATGAGATGGTTGCCGAGATTAGCTTTCTGCGAAACCAAGGCGGTTCATGATAGTGGAATAACTACAAACAGAACAACAACCTCTCTTACAGAAGCAACAACATGGCCAACCCAGAGGATCAGGTCTATCCGCCTAAGCCTGCTCAACAAAAGGTTTGGATACCTAAGCAGCACTACCATCACAGTTTCCAGCCTACGCCTCAAACTTCAACGTCAGACAAGACAGCACCTTCGGACATAATGGAGGCTCAACAGGCTGCAGACTTCACCACGCAGTTCACAGAGGTACATCGCAAGATAGACACGTCTTATGACGACCAGAACTACAAATTTGAAACTTTGAATGCTAGGCTCAAATATGTTGAAAGCCAGCAAGCTTCATCTTCAGTCAAGACTCAGGGTCATTTACCTGGTAAAGCAGTCCAGAATCTGAAAGAGTACACAGCTCAGTCAATCACCCTCAGGAGTGGTAAAGAGCTACATACTCGAGCTGCATAACCTACAACCACTACGGACAGTGTGAGTCAAGAAGGGGAGGGAAAGAAAGCTAGAAAACCACTTCCAGTTTAACTCGACAGTCCAACTCGTCAGCCTATTCAGCGAGTTGAACATGCAGCTGTTGCAGAACCAGCTTTTGAACCTACAATGCTGAAACCAAACACTGCCAAACCTCAAGCACCTTTCCCTACTCGCCTCAAGAAAGTCCAAACTCTGAAATTCAAAGAGCTTTTTGAGAAGCAGATGAAAAACGTTGACTTGAAAATCCCACTGCCCGACGCGTTTCCTTTGATTCCCCAGTCCCAAATTTTTTTGAAGGAAGCAGTAAAAGCAAAGGTTCATTCGGTTGAAGGCATGGACATTGAAAGTTATGAATGTCAAGCTGTGGCTGAAGCTAGGGTCGTGCTGAAAAAATTAGAGGATCCAGGAACGTTCTCTTTACCCTGCTCACTAGGTCACCTCCACTTCAAAAAAGGGCTATGCGATCTTGGACCTTCCATAAGTTTAATGCCTTTCATAGTAGCCAAGAGGATGGGATTCAACAATTACAAGCCAAGCAAGTTGTCTCTTATGCTAGCTGACAGAAGCACTCGCCCACCACACGGCTTGTTAGAAAACTTGCCAATCAAGATTGGCAACGTTGAAGTCCCCACTGACTTCATTGTGATAAATATGGATGAAGAGCCTCATGATCCAATGCTTTTGGGAAGACCATTCTTAGCCTCTGTTGGAGCGGTGATAGACGTTAAGAACATGACCATTGAATTGGACTTGGATGGTACAGAAAAGTTGGAGTTTAACTTAAACAAAGACTCGAGAAGGCCAACCATTGAAGGCCAAAGCTTCACCGTTGCGAATGAGGATAAGGGAACTCTGGTTTCCCTTGAAACACCACCCTAAATCAAATAGGTGTGAAGAATCAAGCTTGAGACTCAAAACAAGCGCACTTGGGAGGCAATCCCATGTCTATCCTTTTTAATATCCTTCACTTTCATTTTCAAGTTTTTATTTTTGTAATCTCTAGAATACTTTGCTTAAGTTTTGTTTTATAGCCGTTTAGCTTTTAAGGTGTATAACTCGCTTGTTGGATTGATGATGATTTGCTGAGTGAGTGATGGCATAGGGGACAAATCATGAAGCACAATATAATGATCCCATACTGCTCATCCTACTTACTCACTCAAGTACATCATCATTTCTTTTTGACTATCTAAGTCTGATCCTGAACAATGATTTGTCTGCTTACACTAGGCTTTCACTCGATTCGTATTTCTTGCATTTTTATGTCTTTTTCGTGCATGAATTCGATCAGACAATGAAAAAACAGTCATTGAGTGTCCATTGGATTAAGCAAAATTGTTTGGGCTTGATGTGCAAACTCACATATACATTGGCGAGTTGGGCCAAGTTGGTTCAGCCCAATAAGAGTTTCCAGAAGGTTAAGTCACCATGCTCCAACAAATACAAGCAAGATGCAACATGTGGTTGAGAATGGAGCAGAAAACATTTGGTGATTTTCGTGTTGACAAGCGAGTGGTGCAGAATTATGCAGAAGGTTTGTGGTTGCTTTAGAAGAGTTAGGTGTGTGGTGCAGAATTGTTCAGCGAGTTTTGGCTGGGATTGGGGTGGTTTAGGCGAGTAGGACCAGCAAGCCAATTGTTTTGCAAAGACTTGTGTCATAATTGGTTCTCATGCCTTGTTCTCCACTAACTCACCATCCCCTATAAATATGAGGTTTACTTCATTTGGTACTTCACATTCCAACTAACAACTTCTCTCTCAAAAATACTCTCTCTCATCCAAAGTCTTGATATCGAGTGTTGGTGGTATCACCGAAAAGTTGAGCCGAGTTCAAACTTAGCCATCATCCATAACATGAAGTCGTACTCTAAAAGCATTATGGACAAGTTTCGAGGAAAGAAGGCAGCTGAAGAAGCAAGTAAGCCAATGAAGCTGAAGGCCGAGAAAGGCGAGCCAAGCAGAAGAAAGCTAGAACTACGAGACGAAAGCTCAGACGAAGATGCCGCTTTCACTCAACCTCGATACCCATCCCAACGAGTTGAGATCTCGTCCGATGAATAATATGTTCCACCAGCTATAAGAAAGGGCAAGAGTATAGTCAAACCTTCAAACAATAAAGATGAGACTAGTTATGAGCTTATCGAAGAGGATGATGATGAATCTAAAGAAGAAAGCTCACCAATGGACATAGAAGAAGAAGAAGAGACAGAGTACATGAAGAATTTGGAAACTTTGGTGAAAAATGGATACACCAAAAAGCAAGATCAATTTATTTTAGAGGAATGGGAAGAACAGCAACAAGCTGAAGCACAGAAAAATAAGCTCACACCATACGTGGCTCTTTCAATGATGAACTTCAGAGGAACGATGTATCCTCACTCACAGACAATGGCTCAAATGGGTATAGAAGGGGATATTGAGAAGATACTGGAGGCAAGTGGCTTGCCCCAGATGGCTATCATGGTCTGTAGTGGTCATAAAGAAGAAACAATCGTGTTCTTAGCTTCGATTAAGGTCCACGAATACGCAAACCCCACAACAGAATGGTTGGCGGAGAATGGAGTTGGGTTTATTCAGTTCAAAGTGCATGGGAAGCAGTACTAGTTCACCTTCAAAGAGATGGAAGAAGTATATGGGTTTCCAATAGGAACAGCAGCCTATCCTAACATCGAAGAAAAGGAGATAGATACCATTTGGGAGATGCTATGCGCGACAACTCCTTTTATACCGTCGAGGAGCAAAGGAAATAGGATAAGGAATCCGGTTGTAAACTACGCTAGAAGGGTGATAGTCAACCTATTGTTCCCATGTCCATCTCCAGGCCCTATCAACCTAGGAGAGATACACGCGCTGGATATGGCCCTAAAAGCACTTATTGGCACAAACGCAGAGTGGATGGAGACTTCAAGTCGAAGATGGCAATGTTGGCCTAGATTACACTTTGGTTAAATATTTCACTATCTACAGAGGACGAGCCATGCTTCAAGCCAGAAGGAACAAGGCTAAGACGATCAGTGTAGGTGTTATAATCACACCAATCATAATGGCTTGTGGAGTCCCCTTGTGCGAGTCAGAAGTGTTAGAACCCAGGTTCATGACAGTTGAAAGTGTCCAAGCTTCAGATGTATTGGACAGGGAAGACAAGAACGGTCAACTCGTCTACAGACTCTTCCGTCCACCAGAAGGCGAAGCAAAGATCATACTGCCATGCACCGAATTGAGCTTGTTGGTATCAGCTCAAAATGTTGAGTTTGCACATCCTTTAAATCTGTTTAAGCAGGCTTACCAACAACAGGTAGCTGACTTTGCTGAAGCTGAGAGTGAAGAGGGTGAACCAGAGGTACACTTTTTCACTGAATTCACCCACCCACGGATGGGAAAGCCAGTAAAGGAAGCACACTAGTGAATTGGAAAGCTACAAAAGCTGGGAAAGTGGCTGGTAAGTAATGGTGAATGGGCTGGACAAGGAGAAGACCTAATGGGAAAAGGAGAGTACGAAGCTGAGAAGGGATTTGGACGAGCTGAGAGAACGGTTCAGTGGAGAGATACCTTCAAGACAGGAACCCGCACTTCCAAGATGGCACTCTGTATCAGTAGAAAGCATAAAAGAATCGGCACGATCTGCTTCAGCTCGCCACTCTTTAGCCGAACCAAAGACTGGCAGAAAGGTAAAGCTAAGTAGGAAAACATTACACAAGATGTGATACGGGAGCTCGCCATCTCAATCTAATATGGACACAAGCGAGCCAAGCACGCATACTTAGCCACTTGATGAAACGACCCCAGCACTAACCATCAACCCCGCGAGCTACACGCTCGAAGAAATGAATGCTCCACTGCCCACCTCTTCACGTTTTGAGATCATGAGCTCCATCTACCATTGTAATATCCATAGCACTATCTTGTTCTGTTTCTTTTGTTCTGTCTTTGTTGTTGTATACTCTATCTTTCTAGGATTCTTTTCACGCTTTCATCCAAACAGAGCACTGTGTGATCTAAGTTTGGGGGAGAGTTCTAGACATCTATCAATGTGTTTTCTGTGTTCTTATCTTCATCTTTCTTGCATGCATCCACTCGCCACCATTCATGACATTTAGAGCTTAAGATTCACCTCATTCACGTAAAACATTTTCAAGTATTTTTATGCATTTCATTTAGGAGTGAGTCTAGTTTGGGAATTATCTTGTTAAGGTTAGACACTCTTGCTAGGTTGTTGGCTAGTAACCATAGTGAATCTAGTGGTTTGGTGTTCTTTTTCTGCTAAGAGTTTATAGGTGGATCGTTTACCTTGGAAAGCTGTGCTTGTGTTGTGTCTTGATAGAGTCAGGCTTGTTTCCTTCTAATCTGAACCTTAAACTCGCCGAGTTAGGGCCTTCAGATGCACTGAACATTTTTCTGCTTGAGTTTGGTATGGCAAATAATTGAAAGTGCAACTCTAAACTGCAACTCATTTGATGATGCTTAAGGTGAGTGAAGATTGTGCGTAAACCCGTACCTTCCTGTGTCTCACTGAAATTGTGGAGTATAGAACATGGAGCAGCTATTCAATGGTGTGGATCCTTAAAAGGGGTGTAAAGTAAACCATTGAATTAGTTGCAGATTTAAAGACCATGAGCTTGTGCTAAAACTGAACAGAAAAGAGAAGTTAACAAGTGTGCTCAAATGAATCAATGCCATGCCAAGTTCGGCCAAGCAGAATCACATGTCCATTGATCTGTAATCCCTCTTGAGGCATTCACCTCTAAGAAGTAAGGATTCAAGTCAGTATTCTTAGAGACCAGCTTAGGCACTAGGGATTCGAGGACTCAATGCTAAACTTATAGGCGAGTATGCAGTTACAATCATAATGGAACATTAGTTTGCTTGTGGTTTACAGTTTCGGCTTATTAAGGTGTTCGACTGAGGTAAGATAATCCCTGCGTCTGCAACCTCTTTTCCTTCTTAGTTCATTGTACTTTCTTGGGGCCAAGCAAGAACTAAGTTTGGGGGAGTTGATATACATGCATTTTACCACATTTTAGCTATATGGTTAGTATCTGTTTGCATCCATTCGCATCACTTTAGAGTCCTTTAGGCTTGCATTGCATTCATTTTGGCATACACATTGCATTTGGAGCATCTTAGGTACTTTGGAGCAAAAAAGAGCATTTTGGAGTGAAATTGGCATGAAGATTGCAAGGTTAAACCTGAACTGAAGAGAGCCAGTATCCTGAAGACCGAATACTCAAGTTCGCTTGGAGACCAACGAGTGTAGACAAAACAAGCACTATGCTAAACTGCAAATTGAATGCCAGAGTTCCAACTCGTCTGCCACCATTCGAGCACAGCTCAGACTCGCTTGTACACTAGCGAGTGGAGCAAAGAACCAAGCCAGAAATTGCAATTTTGGAAGCACTCGCCCGTATGACTCGCTACCGACAGAGGCGAGTTGAGGACTGACTGAAGCTGAATGGTGAGATTCGACCTCCAACTCGCTAGTGACCACGTGAAGTAGCATCAAATGACTTCATCTATTTTTAACCGACTTAATCTGATGCTGACTTGGATTAGGGCTTTCACGTTTTAAGACTTATATATATACCCCATTTAGCGAAAAACGGTAGCATCCTAGTGTTTACTACTTTTGGCTAGATCTGAGAATACTCTCTCTGCCTCTTTTATTGTTCTTTGCTATCTTGAATAAAAACCATTGTTCTTATTTAAATTTTGTTTTGGTTAGTGAATTTTACCTAGTTTTGATTTCTGTCTTTCATTATGCCTTCTGTATCTGTCTTTGAAGCTGTCTATCCGCTCATGGATAGGGAGTAGTCTGTTTAGGGTTTTGTGAGGGGATGAAGTAGATCTAGGCTTGATTTCTGGGTTTGTGATGTTATTGCTTGAATACTTCTATAGGTTTCATTAGATTGAATGTTGTTCATGCTTATTTCAACTTGATCACTTGAAATCTGATTCGTAGGCTATATCACCCGGAAGGTGTTCGATAATATGCTTGGCTTAGGTTTAGTCTAGGATTGATGCATTATAGCCCAAGGGATTGGATGTTCAGAGCGTCAGTTGGTTGTTTAGGATAGGCTCGTTAGTGACAGTTTGAGCGTCTGATCACCAAGGGATTTGGTTAGGTTGCGCTTGAACTCAGATTTCATGACCGCGGGAGTGGCTTGTTTACATCGTTATCCTGATCCGATGCTTGCCTGTTTAGGTTGTTAGATAAAGTCAGAAACCCAGGATTCGGTCTAGTTCATTGAATTCACTCTCCTCACAAGCCCGTTTTTCTCATTTGCTTGCATTCGTTGTGTTGCTTTATTTAGTTTTGATCTTTCTGTTTTCTGTCGTGACATCTTGTTTTGCTTGTCTGTTAGTTTCATTATTTCAGTTAGATAGTCATACCCTCAGAATGACTCCTTCTGCTTGCTGTCTGTAGCTGATTGTGACAGAATCGCTTGAATTGATTAATTTTGCTTGGATTAGATAGCTATGCATACCCCTAATGTTAGCAACACGCTTTGGTCGAGAACCTTATATGCTATAAGGATTTAATAACCGGGCGAAAAATCTTGTTATCAGTGCCCATGCCTCCTTTTTTGGTAATCCAAAGAATCCGATGTATCTCCAGCTTATGACCATCTGGTACAGTATGTTCAAATTGAATAGATGATTTGTCAAATTAATTAGTTGACCAGATGCTAATTCATACTCTGAGTATTTTTAAGATTTGAGTAGCTTCTTCCTTGGATGCTTTGTAAAAGAACAAGCTATCATCCACAAACAGAAGATGAGAGATAGTTGGATTAGCACGTGCAATTGATAAACCTGTAATAAGGTGGCGTTGCTCAGCTTGTCGCAATTTGGAAATAAGGACTTCCATACACAATATAAATAGGTAGGGTGACAAGGGGTCCTCCCTGTCTTCATCCCCGATGAGGAATAATACGACTCCCCGGAATGCCATTAATAAGTACAGAGTATTTTACACTAGTATACAGTGCATGATACATTGTATCCAACCATCACTAAAACCTAGCTTTCTCAACAAGGTATCAATAAAGTTTCATTCTACTCTATCATATGCTTTGCTCATGTCTGTTTTTACGGCCATGAATTGACCTTCTACAGCCTTATTGGTTCGTAAGGCATGAAACATTACCTAAACAATCAGGATATTATCTGAAATAAGTCGCCCTGTCATAAAAGCTGATTGGGTTTCAGAAGTGCGCTTTGGTAAGACTCTTTTGAGTCTCAAACACAAAACCTTGGAGATTATTTATAGCCAACATTACATAGGCTGATAGGACGGAATTCCGCCATCTTTGTTGGTCTAGATATCTTTGGAATAAGACAAATGTTTGTTTTATTCAGTTTATGTTCAAATGATCCTTGACGAAGAAAATCATTAACCAAAGAAACTAGGTCCTCTTTAATGATATTCTATGAGTTCTGGAAAAAGAGGGCAATCATGCCATCTGGTACCAGAGTTTTCCCGGGATCCATCATGAATAGAGCTGATTTAACTTCATCTTTAGAAGCCATTTTCATCAAAAGTTGATTATCAGGTCCGCTATTTTGGGCTCTATTTCATCTAATAAAATAGTATCATTACCGTTACTGGAAAAAAGTTTGAAAAAATAGCTCGAGGCTTCTCCTAAAATATCCTCCTCCTTGGTAACCCAATTGCCATTGCTTGTCATAAGACCAATTATTCTATTTCGTGCTCTTTGCTGACGCGTTTGAGCATGAAAGAATCTAGTATTTTCAACACTTCCTGAAGCCATTTGTTTCGACGTTTTTGTTTCCAATAGGCCTCCTCCTCAACAGAACCCTTTTTAAGGTTTAAATTAGCTTCCAAAATTACAGCTGTGTTATTTGTATTACAATTTTTGGATTCTTCTACAACTTTTTGTAAATCCATTATTTTCTGGCGCCCTGGAAGAACATTTTTGCTCCTCCAATAATAGATCTCCCTATGACAGTTTTTAATTTTCCCTATGAACAAAATTTTCAGATGACAAGAAAAACTTTTCCAACTTTTTTCTATAATTTCCTTAAAATCACTCTTGCCAATCCATCTTTTATCAAAAATGAATTGCTTATTAGGTTTATAGGATTGGTCATTAAATCGTTCTAAAATAGTTCTATGATCAGAGCCAATCATTTCTAAATATTCTACTTCTGATTTTGGGAATAGATCCTGCCATTCACCATTACCATAAGCTTTGTCCAATACACACCGGATTATTCCATTGCTTCTGACACCTCTCCAAGACCAGGAATTTCCTAGTTTTGGAAATTCAATCAGTCCACAATCTAGAACCATTTGGTTAAAAGCCATAAAAGAATTAGTATGTCGCAAAGAACCGCCTAGTTTTTCATGGTTACCCAATAGTTCGTTAAAATCACCAATAATTAACCAAGGGGAATTTCTGATGATACCCATTCTAGTTAATCTTTCCCAAACATAGTCTCTTTTATTTTTGATTGGTTCCCCGTATAAAAAAGTAATGTCAGACCTTATGCCTTTCAGGTCTAAAGAGATATCTATCATGTTTTTATCCTTATAATTTATAGTATTATTGAAATTATGTGAATAAAACAAAGCCAAACCTCCACTTGATCTTATTGGTTTTACAGTAGATAACAAATTAAAACCTAAATGCAATTGAATTTTTTCCATAAAAAGAAAATTATTCTTGGTTTCTGAAAGAGATAAAACATCAGGTTTGAATTTCTTCCAAATGTCCCTAAGATAGTTAATAGAAAGCTTGTTGGCAATTCCAACATAAAGTCTGAAACATCATAAAATTGAAACAAAAAAGGGCATAGAGCTTTAATTATGGTTCTTAGGTTTCCCTGCCTTCGCCTTAGTCTTCTTAGACGTCTTACAGGGAGACATTACCGCAACTGCCAACATTTTCTTCGAGTTCACCCCGCGGAGAGGCGTTGAAGACCTAGATGAAGTCTTACTCGGACCTGGAGGAGGTTTTGCAAGGCGAGCTTCTTTGCATTGCTGCAGCTTACGAGCAAACTCCTCATGGATCCTAGTCTTTTCCTCATTGGGCAAATTTTGGGAACTAATTACAGCAGCCTTAAATGTCATTGTATCCAATACAGATTCCTCATTGTGATTTGTAGTAGCTTCCTGCATAACCACATCATCTTTGTCACGAATTTGGGCTACTAACAGACTTGGTGAAGGTAAAACTGGACCTGCATTAGCCTGTATAGCAGCATCAAAGATACTAATTTTTGCTATTACTGAAACACTAACATTGAAAGTAGTCAAATATACCTCAACGAGCTGAGCATTAGGTGCAGCGGCTGCAATAGACGAGTCCTCTTCTTGAAACAGCGGCCTCCTCACTTTCTCGGAGGATAAAGTAACAACATCTGAGCTTCCTCTAAGAATCTTATCAGACCTGTTGGGAGGAGAGCCAATCGGTTTTCCTGTAGTAGCATCATCAGGCAAGGATTCATAAGTAATCAATTTTGGAGCACCTCTTTTCGGACGATTCTGAGATGGACCACGAGGCTTTATTATACCCTCACTAGTACCAGGAAGTGCAGAAACCTTAGAGGTTGTAGCTGGCTGTTGTTTACCACTTAGAACTGCACCTCTGAAACTTTTGTTTCTAGCAACAACCCCTTGCTTTCCTTTGCCAATAACACTAACTCCTGGGGCATCTTTCTTAGCCTTATAGCAGCAACTATCATCATGAGTCATCTTGTAGCAAAGAGAGCAGTATCCTGCAAGCCTCTTATACTCAAACATGATTTTATTTTCTTTCCCCTCCTCAAATTCCAGAATAGACGAAAAAATCAGAGGCTGAGAGCAAGGGATATCGATCAAAACCTTACCCTTTAAGACTTCAATGTGAACTATTGAACCAATGTTTCCTGCCACAAGCCGATAGACTTCTTCTACTTGGTATTCGAAGGGAATACCTGTAATTCGGATCCAAAGGCTGATTGTATTGGGATAATCAACACCAGCAAGAGGTTTCCATGGAGCATAGGTTACCATCCAGCCATCAAAGTTGATTGAGCCATAGTTGATAACAACTTCCAAGTCTTTGATCTCCTTGAACTCAAACTGGAAACGTCCATTACCCAAATTCAGACCATTGACTCGCCCAACCAAGTTCTAGAACTGAGGCATTCTGAATATGAAAGTATCTACATTTTGAATGAGCGGATTCAAACAATGACCCATCAATACTTTGGATGATCTTGCAAGTAGATCCCAGTTATCGATTTTAGGAATCTTGATCTTCATCATTCTTGGAGGTGATCGTGATTCAACATTCTTCATGTTAAGGTTAAGTTAAGACATCCTCACATGCACAAGAGAAAAAGAAGTCTCAGTTAAAAAGGTATTCCAAATCCAAAGAATTTCAAGTTTATGTCGATAAAAGGAAGAAACAGAAGAATTTATATAACCAAGCAACCACAATGAAGAGACTCTTTTATCGCTTAAAAGTTTAGGTTTAAACCGAATCCTAAATATTAGGAAAGTGAACCACCTCAAATCTATAGTAATCAATTGGCCAATCAATAATGTATATAAGGATCTGCGATAATAAATTGAAACTATACTAAATCTTATTACAGAAAATCTCTTAATTCCTTTCCAAATCCCAAGTTTTAAAAATTGTTTGAAATTTGAAAAGATTTAACCACTTAAAAGTAAAATTCACAGGCAGAAGATGAAAATTCAGAATTAAACTTTGCCCTTGATTTTCCATAAAACAGCCATAGGACTTAGCCATATTAAATACTAAACCAACCAACATAGAACAAAGTTTATATCCTTGGAATGTGATCAACAGGCAAAGAAAATTAGCTTAACCTACAATCATGGAGTGATGACTAACGTCTAAATCATCAAGACATATGAAGGTTATAGCATATCTTTGTAATATAACTCATTTAATTTCTTTCCAAAACATATTTAATGATATGATTTGAAATTGGAAAATAATATATCAAACTAGAATCTTTGATTCTCGTCAAAAACAAATAATCGTGATCCCAAAACTACAAAGGATTTTTTGTGTGACGAGAGTGGAGAAGAAATTCACTAAGTAACATGATCATAGTCAGGTTGAAAATTATATGAAACCAACATGACAAAATTAAACAATGATTACTAAGAACCATGTTTAGATGTTTTGGAAATAAAACTAGTTTTGCAAATCTACACCTTGAGTTTAGACCACAGAGAAGTGTTAAAATGTACCAACGCAACTGAAAACAGGAAGGTATATGTTTTACCAATAACTTTATTATTGTACCAAGAGTATAAGCTTTTTGATGTGCTGTCCCTGGTTGCTTAAGTTTAACATCAATATGTTGAGATGGCAAAGAATCCAATTTACTAACCAAATCTACAAAGGATAAATCAACACTCATTATTTTCCACAGGAAAACATATGGCGTGATCCAATTGTAAAACATTGTCTTCATAGTGAGAACTAAAAAAAAAGTATTATTCAAGTAGAATTATAAAGAACGTATTGTTCAAGGATATATCGACGGAATGCAAAGTTAAAATCCTAAAATCGACAAAAATATATATATTTCCGGAAACTAAAAATCAACAAAGAATATAATAAAATAAACAGATTTATCAAAGCTAGACTGAATATTGGAAACTTGAACGGATTGAATATCAAAATCTAGAGAAAACTACCATAAACAAATATAATATATAATATATATATATATATATGTATTGGAAGAGTGTATTTGACAGCTTTGCTGAGTGTTATTTTTGCTCATTTCACACTAGAATCGATTCTCAGTGAGTGGTATTTCTTTTATGTAATATTGTTAAGAGTCTAAAGAACATATTATTGATCCAATTGTTGATATTATATATATATATATATATATTTATATATATCACTTGAACGATAATAAAATAAGAATAATGGTTTGTCTTGTTGTGCTGGTTTCAATTATCACAAATGAGAAAGAAGAGGAGAAAAAAGAAAAGAAGGGTAAGATCTTTTTAGCCATTTAAGGAGAACTGATGAGATGTGTGATCCATTTGGGGTTTTTGCTTTTTCCTCTTTCTTTTCTCACCACTCGTGTCTTTGTGTTGTGTTGTGCCATCAAATCTTATATCCATTTTCGTTTTTTTCCTCTCTTTTTTATATTTATATTTTACGTAACCTTTACAAAAATATCAATCAATTTGTTTGGCCTTTTCTCTGATTGTTCCTTTCTTATCAAATCTATTTTCTTTTATTTTTTTCTTTGTTCAATGTGTCGTTTTATGTTACGTCTTCTTATAATGAATAATGATGAACTGAACTCTGTTGCTCGTAGAATTTTAGGCATATTAGAATAATAAATATATAGTATGCATATTAGAATTTTATGCTCTTTTCAAAAATGGCAAGATTAATTTACAAGTCTTATTCATAAGAGGAAGATGAAAAAAGATCTAATGTTTTTATTTTCACTTGAGGGTAAGCTCTCACAGAGATGTTCCAGCCTGGCCCCCTACTAGATGGTAACAAAGAAAATTGGACGATTTTTCTTTGTCAGGATGGGCATTGCTTTGTTTGGTTGACCGAAATTATTTGGGTCTAATATTTAGCCTAAACAATGCTATTCCGATTTATTAATAACATTTAAATATGGTTTTACTTCTAAATATATAACTGATTTTCTGACTTGTAATATTAGAAAATAAAGCCCATATTTTAGGTCTTGTATAACTTTTTAGAGCTTCTCTATTTATAGTGAAATTTTATTGTTACCAGTTAAAGAAAAATAATATTACTTTTAATTTCTAACAGAAACTAACAGGTTTACGCTTGGTTCAAAGTCGCTCTATCCACAGATTTTTGTTTAATCAACTCATTGTAACTATTTTTATGTTTATTTTGTAGACTAAATACACAAATGATAATGTGAACCAAAAAAATTAATTTGTCACTTGATCCATGTTTATTATTATATAGATTATGTCAGTGGTACTTACCTTTTATGATAGATACTTATTTTCCATAGCTGGTACGAGACAAATAAAAAGGGGTAAAGGACAAGTATCAAGTTTGTCTGCCCCACTCGAATCTAAATGGGATATTGATTTGGAAACACAGTTCTTGTTTGTTTACGAGGAATTATTTTAGTCTTCTTAGATTCGTTAATAGTAATAGTGATAGTAATTAAAAAATTAAAAACTATTGATGATCGTTAACTAGTGAAGAGATATATTTGATTAAGTGACTACTGACTAATATCACATATGTTATATTCTCCACATAAACTCAACTTTAACGAGTTACATTTGTTCCATAGATATTGTTAAGAGTTTAAAGATTAGAAACTGGGACATGTCCATCTAATTGTCTAAAAAAGTTTAACTGGTTATAAATGTTTGTCTATGATCCCCTTGATAATAATATTAATATAGTATTAGATTTGGTGTTGTTAGGTCTGGGCATAAAACCGGACCCGAAGACTGAACATGGATCCGACCCAAAAAAAACCCGAATCCGAACATGAAATGCATAAATACTCGAACGGGTACAAAAATTTAGAACCCGAGAATCGGATCTGAATCCGGACCCGAACTGAAAACCGAACGGGTATTCGAAGACCTGATTTTATAGTTTTTTTAGATATTTGTAGAGTATTCTATGAGTATTTTTGATAATTTTATATATTTTCACATATTTTTGAATATTTAGGTATTCAAAAATATTTTTTCGCTATTTTTAGGTATTTTTATGATATTTTTATGTATTTTTTTGGTATTTTAAGGATTTTTTTGAATATTTCTCGGTTATTTAGGTATTTAGATAAGTTTCATGCTTTTTAAATTTGGAACCGACCCGAATCTGAATAAAACCGACTCGAAACCGAACCGAAATAGTAACGGATACTATATAGGTATAAATATTCTGGACCTGAAAAAACCAGACCCAAAAAAACCCGATGCGAATATCCAAATCCTCAGGGCTAGCTGTTGTTATTCCTCTTGATGGGCTGTAATATATATTATCATTGCTCCCAAAAGTTGGGCTCATATACTTTATTTTGTGTGTATAATAAGAGTTGGGCTTATATGCTTTTTCTTAATAGTAAAATTGGGCTAATATATTTATATAACAATTTTATGAGTTTATAATTCATAGGATAATACAAACAAGAACAAGAAGTGAAATTGATTCAGCAAGTTCCTTTTGTTCACCAACTTAGTCACAAGTCTTCTTCTTTTGTCTTTTGTGTATATCCAAATTTCTATCTGAAAATATTGAATTGTCTGAGTTGTATAATCAATCAATTAGCTCTAGAACAATATATATAGTGAGTTTGATAAGATATGATCATCCAATTGGTCGGCCACTAGTTTCGAGGAATAGCTGGTAAAACAATTTGACAATTCTATGGAAATTTTGAATGATAAAATAACATCAGGCATTCAATTCTTGCTTGTTAATATTATCGAACTCTCATGATTAGCTTAGTTCACATATCATTGTCATAAGAAAAACAAAAATCTTTAAATTTATAATAGCTTCATTAGGCTCTTTTAATTCTCTATCTTCCAACTAACTTTTCTGTTGTTATATTATGTCTAAAGACGAATTATGCTTTATCAATTTATTTTATTTTGGTTCAATGGAACAACTTTTGCTTTGTGGATCTAAGTTCATCTGAAATATGCTACAATAATAAATTACAACTATAAGATACCGTTTGAGGTCAATATCTAATTAGATGTCATTGTCGATGTGCCGTGCCTTGTAATAATTGATCATAAGGTCCAAACTGTATATATTTGTAATTATTATCCACGTATACATTCACACATATCTTCATGCACATTTTCACCCGTCAACCATTTAAATTTGTTTTATACTATTACTAGCAAAACTAAACACCCACGTTTATTTTTCTGCTAATTAGAATAGCTATTTATCTGTGACCAAAAAAAAATAGCAATTTATCTTCTCGTAAGTTTAACCCAACAATAATACTTTTTTTTTTCAATTTTCTCAAAATTAAACGTAACACCCCTCTTCCAACCTTAGAAGACAACGTATTAATCTTTGATCTTGTCAAAGATTATCACTTTTGAAAAATTTTTAGATACTAAAATTTTTAATAACACTTCTGAAAAATAAATAAAATAAGGGGTGAATAACAAGTTACCCAATAAAGGAATCATCTCTGCCCACTAAAATACAATTATACACTCCTAATTTTAGCAACAATTAACACAAGCATAGAATTAAACACAATCACAAATCAAACATCTCAACTTTATAAGCTAGCTAAGGCCACCGAACGTCCACAGTCCGCCTCCTATCCACAAAATCTATTGAATCCATTGCCACCGACCATCCACAGTTATTGCTGACCATCCACAGCAAGCCACATCATCCCTAAGTACGAATCCATGACCACCGACCATCCATAGTTATTTCTGAGCATCCACAACAAGTCACTTCATCTCAGAATCCATGGCTTTCGAACATCTACGGTCTGCCGCTTCATCTCCCCATAATACTTTATATTATAACTCATATACTATCATACTTAGTTAACCCCACACAACCTCAAAAATATTATCAAACATGGCACCAAACATTGCATAAAACCATAGATTTTATGAATCATGAAGCATCAAAAAGAAACATGAAACTGTATTTCCACAAATCACACCCTCACCTTAGCCTAATGCTGAAAACTGATGGGAAGCGTCACGCTTGATTGTAAGTCAATTCACTGATTCGTTTCAACTTCAAATTTCAATCGGACACAAGATATGGAAAGTAGACTCTCGGGGATTTCCAACAACATGTTGTTCATTTCTGGCTCCTTATGGTTTGCCAGAAAATTGCTTCTCAACATAGGTAATCGCGGATTCGATCTGCAGATTTTTGTCTTGGGAAAACCACCATAACGTTTAAGCTAGAACTCTAAATTCATTTCCACTGTTTGCTATGCATAGATAATTGGGTTAGAAAGACACCCTCCAAATTTCATTCCATTCTGAGTCGGGTTCATCCCCCGTTTCTCCATTCTCTTTCACGTCGATAGAGCAGACAACAACTAGGGTTTCTTCTCTTTAGGGTTTTCTATTGATCTCCAACAGCTTTATAGGTATATATACACATATACCTAGGGTTTCTTTACTTATTGCGTATAACAGTCTGAATTAATCAATACTCTAATTGGGCCCACATGGACGGATCACACATTATACTTCATCTTTCTTGAAGACATCATTTTAAATTATTTCATACAATTATTGGAGGGCGGATTTTAATGGATTTAGAAATCCTTGTGGATTTCTAAATCTATAGGATTTTAAAATCAAATAAAGTGGATTTGTAAATCCAATAGATTAGATTTCAATGCTTGAATAACACATGATTTAATTATGGATTTCAAAATCAATGCTTGAATAACACATGATTTATAAATATGTATTTTAAAATCATTGATTAAATAATACATGATTTGTAAGGATTTATAAATTCACCATCCAATAAACCTCATGAAAAAACATAACTAAAAATCATTTGTACTCCTCATAATTAAGGGTAATGATTGCAAGATTCTATGTTAATAATTTTGATTAAGGTTAAAATTGAAAAAAGATATAAAAAGTTACATTCAAATTATAGAATGACACTCCTTGTAAAACACCTTTTTTCTCCTAGAATGACATTTGTGAAACAGATAGAGTATAAGTTTACATGATATAGTTCAGAATTTAGTAAATTTGGATTATAAATAGAGTTTTGTGAATTTAATATGTTGAATAATATTTTATCAATATTTAAACCTTTTAAATTTATTTTTATGTAATGAGGAGGAATCGAATTTCTAGCATCATTAGCTTGCCGAGTTGCTCTCAGTCTGGTGGTTAGGATGATCTAGCTAATGACTTGGCACTAGGGTTCAATTCTTACCCGCTGTATTATAATAGCTTAAAAAAAGATTTTAGAAGTGAGATTTAAGTTATGGATAAGATTTTTTCGATTCAAATATATTAGCTTGATCGTCTATTGGGTTTTAATTAATATAAATTGATGAAATGATTTGTGTTTGTTACTATTTAATTTGTTGTCAACAGAACACAAAAATATAAAGAAAATGATGCCCAAAGAAACAAAAAGGAACAAGTTAACTTTAAAATAAAGTAAAATATAATGGGCTCGCATCACATGGGATGGACAGTTTCAAAAAATGTAAAAACTTATGGATAAGCTGAAAAATAATAGATCAAGTCGTGAACTGATTGAAGCAGAATCAAAGACCCTTCCCATTTTTTTTTTTCATTATTACTCGAGATTTGGATGCCGATTACACCATTCTGATTAGAACCTCCATCAAGGAGGGATTGTCTTCGAATGAGTCATGGATTGGACTAATGTTTCTTCTGTAAATTTTCTCACCATTTTTGATTTCTCCGTCTTTCTCTCTTTGTTTGGTTAATAATGGTTTTTTGGTTTTGGTGAAACAGAGATCAAGCTCTCTAACAGTTGGAGAGAAAATCTGCGCCGTATTTATACCTTTAATTGCCATCATTGATATTCTCATTTCCACTGTTGGGCAATGTTTCGATTGCCGGAATCGATCACCTCGTAAACGTCAGCATGTGGATCTGAATCGTCTTTCTCGTGAATCTCGATGTGAGTTTTCTGTTTTTCTCTCTCGTTTTGATTCTATATTCAATGTATGAGTAACATTCTATATAATACTGGATCAATGGGTTCTCTGTTTGGGAGTTGATAGGTTTATAAGTTTGTTTCTTTGTTTTTGGTGCATTGCAGTTTCAATCAATGAAGTTGAAGCTTTGTATGAATTATTTAAGAAATTGAGCTCCTCAATTATTGATGACGGCTTGATCCACAAGGTTGGTTTTGGTTTTTCTTTCTTGTGGAATCTCAGATGTTTAGTTGATGAATTGCCACAGATCATCACTCCACTCCTTTTTATGTGTGATTCATTGATTTCAAAGCTTTAAGTTTTGTCTTTTAAGATGTAATTATCTCATCAAGTCTTATGATTTGCAGGAAGAGCTTCAACTGGCGCTATTCCAAGCTCCATATGGTGAGAACCTCTTTCTTGATAGGGTGAGTGTGTTTTTTAGAGAGGTGAAATAGCTTTTTCATGGTTTCTGGACTTGTTGAGATAAGAGTTATGGTTCTTTATTGATAAGTGTTTTCCAGGTATTTGATTTGTTCGATGAAAAGAAGAATGGGGTTATTGAGTTTGAGGAATTCATTCATGCACTCAGTGTCTTTCATCCCTATGCACCAATGGAGGAGAAGATCGAGTGTGAGGATCAATATTCAATGCCCTACCGATTATGTAATCTAAATGTTTGTCTCTTAATGGATGAGTGTGTTTTAAAATTTGTGGCAGTTGCATTTAAGCTCTATGATCTTAGGCAAACCGGTTTTATTGAGCGAGAAGAGGTAAATAATCTGCCAAACTTAAGTTGCAATAACTGTAGAGCCTAATTATAACAAGTTGCATATGTATTATAACCTACTAGGTGCAACAAATGGTGGTTGCAATTTTGATGGAATCTGATGTGATGCTATCCAGTGAACTCTTGACCATGATTATTGATAAAGTGAGTTTTTTGGAATCCTACAATGAATCAGATTTGGGTAAATTCAATAAGCAGATGGATTATTTTTGTTTGTCTGCTTTGTTTTTGCTAGACATTTGCTGATGCAGATACTGACAAAGATGGTAAAATCAGCATGAAGGAATGGAAGGCTTATGTGGCTAAACATCCCAGCTTGTTGAAGAACATGACTCTTCCTTACCTAAAGTACCTCTTTCTTAGCTTAAGTGTTCCATATTAGACAGTTTTTGCTTCATGAGCAATCTCTGTTTAAATTTGAATCTCTGTTCATTGGTATTCAATTTTTTTTAAAGGGATGTGACGACAGCTTTCCCAAGCTTTATATTCAACACTGAGGTTGAAGACTGAAGCAGAACCTTGTTCAGTGAACACCAGAATCTTGTTCTGCTTGCTTCACGCTAAAACTGAAGCAGAACCTTGTCCACAGAAGACAGGAGAATCTTGTTCTGCTTGGTTTACGCTAAAACCGGTTCGGTTATTGTAATACACCCAAATTAGTTGGTTGATTATTCATGAAGCATTTTTATAGATGAAGACTGTTCCATTGAAAGTAAAGGAAGCAGTTTTTCAATATTTGACTTGTGACTATAGCCAATATTGTTAATTAATTGAACTTTGGCAAAGTCTTTGAGTCACCAAATGTTACGTTTCCGTGGACCTTTTATATGTCGTGGCAAGAGTTATGAGTAAATTACAAGACAACGTCAGTTTTGGGTTAGGTCATATTGTTATTACAAAATAATAGTCACACAATATTTATATATGTTATTATCGTTTATAATAATAAAAACAATTATTTTTTCATAATATTTTATAATTGATTATTATTATTATTAAGATAATATTATTAGTTTTAACTTTAAATATAATAAATATATAATAAATAAAAACATAAAATGTAAGTTACAAATAACACGTAAGTTGAATCAAAAACCTAACAAACGAAAGGAATTAACTTACATATAATAATCATATTTATTATAATCAAAGATTATAGAAAACTTCAATAACAGATCATTATTATATCAAAGATTTTATGTTTAGTTATTATAAACTTCTAATTTAAAAAATGTAATCGTCCACAAATAGATGTATAAAATATTATGATATTGTTAGTATTAAATTTCAAGAGAAATTTATTACAACACTATTTATGATTGAAGAATCATAAAGAAAAATAATCTAGGAGAGTAAAGATTTATATCTCTATTCTATATAAAACCGTATTGTTACGATTTTTTGTATCTTTTATAGTAATAAAAATTAATTTTTAATCCTTTTATTTGTTTTGATCGATTGGTTTGTTTTACATACTTAATTTATCCGTTTGTTTTGATAAGATCTTTTTCTAATGAATTAGTGTTCAATTAATTTTATTGCTCCATGATTTTGATAACTTTTAATAGGTTCGACTGTTTTAATAGATTTGTTTGTTTTAATTGGTTTGATTTTCTTAGTAGGTTCGATAATACAATATAAAACAATCAAAAATATCTCTATCTCTATATATAATAATACCGGAGTGTTAACAAATTCATATCTTTTAAAACAATAAATAAAAAAATTTCTTGATAAGATTGGTAAAATTCTTTAACTGATTATTATTATTATTTTTATCTACATAACATTATTAGTTTTTTTAAAAATTTTAAAATATAAGATTTTTTTAAAATTAAATATATAAAGATAACAATAATTAAATATAAAAAAATCTACTATATAAAAATACAAAAGCTAAACATTATTTTTTTGGTAAAATATATTATGACATAAATTGTGGACCATTTTACATAGGAATAGTTTTATAAGATGTTATTATTATTAACTTTAAACATAACATTTTATATTCAACTAGATTTAAAACAAATATAAAAACTTATAATAACTAATTACTAATATTTAGGATATATCATACAAAAGATATTCCTAATCAATTTCTATTTTAAATTTTTACTCCTAATCCTAATAGGAAAATTACATCAAACGACTTTAATTTAAAACACATCCTATAACTTTTTTCATAACACCAACGATTTGAAGTTTTCTTTTTCTGTCAATTTTTCTGCTTTTGCGATTATGATCTTCTTACTCTCTTAATTTTTTTTTAATCATGTATTTCTCTGAAATTTTTTCATTAAAACCTTGCAAAGAAAAGTGGTGAATTAAAGTTAAGATTCTAAAGCTATACACTAATGAATTTGGTCAAACTATTGATATTATTCTTAGTGATTCTAAGGTATATAACTAATAATTTATTTATTTGCACATTTTTGTAATGATAATTAGGAATATATTCTAATGAATTGATATTTTTTAGGGTAACTGTAATGTGAAGAAAGAACTGGTTTCTGAATTCGTGAATCTTCTTGAACAAGGAAGTACTAAAATCAGTACAAACCTACATGTTTGTCCAGCAAGCGGATCTTACCGTACTTATACTCATAAGTACAAAGAAAATTTTGTGTACACAATCTCAATTAAGTTAACAGATCTTCTACCAGATTCAATTTTGGGATTAAAATTTGTTGATTACCGTGAATGAATTGATGGGTACTAGATAACTTAACGAAATAACTATTGATATCAATGTTTTATAAACTAGATAATGAATGGTATTAACTTTTAACAAACTAAATCTTTTATCAACTATAACAAATCTCAGTTTTGTTAATCTACAAATACATATCAATTAGATAATTGTAATAGTTTACTTTATAGAATAACAATTTTTATACAGGATATAACAAAACAATTTTATAATCTCAAATATCAAAGTGTATAATTTATAGGTTAATCGAGGGGATATATAGTTTAAGTTTATAACTAATATATATTCGAATATAGTTTAAGTTTATCATAACTAATTTAAAATTTTAATTTATCATAATAAATATCTCAAATAAATTCTATTTTGAAATTTTACATCTTATCCTAATAAATTTAATTCCATTATTTTATTTAAAGAGAATACTCATTCATGATTAATTCTAAAATTCATTAAAACAAAACAGTCGCGACTCATACTCTTTCTTAAAAAATAAAAAATTATTGTCACTCTTATGTTATTAACATTAAATTTTTATATATATATATATTTAAAATATATTAATTTGTTAAAACTATATTAAAGATTAGTATATTACAATAAATATAAACACAAGTTTAAATGCCTAAATGAACACATGTTTACAAATCTAAATAAACATAGACCTAAAAGTCTAAATGAATACGAGTTTATAACCCTAAATGAAGGTGGGTATATTAGTTTAAATGAATATGGGTTCAAAAACTTAAATGAACGTGGGTCTAACTAAAACCTAAATGACACGAGNATGAACATGGGTCTAACTAAAACCTAAATGACACGAGTCAAAAAATTTTATATACAAAAATTATAATTTATCAAAACCTAAATCAATATAGATCAAAAAATATATTTCGTGTAAAATTCCACTCATCACTATACATTAAGTTTTAATATATCAAGTATATATAAAATTAATAAATTAACATATATTCAAATCAGACGTAAAATAAACAAAAATCATATACAATTATTATAAATAAATAAAATTACTACAAATGTATATTGATTTTTTACTAAAATCATATCCCATGCATAGCACGGGACATCATCTAGTATAATATATAATTCGAAAAGTTTTTGACCCAATTAAAAAAGATGCACCAGATAAACGAGAGTAAACATCCTTTTCGTGTTTAGATAGAGACGTCGTGGGAGATGCCCGCCAATCTCTTCTAGAAGAACGACCCAAAAACCAAAAGAAACTTTCTCTTGGCGGTCCTTTGATCGATGATAACTCTTTCATCGGTCTTTACCGGCGACGAATCTCACGGTGGTGCTCACCCCGATTCTAGACACACCCCCTTCCTAGCTTTCAATCTCTCATTGAACCGGATTCCCAAAATCCTCAACAAAGCTTTTCCAAGATCCATCTTGTGGAAAATCATGCACCTTTGGTTTGATTGCCACTTTGTCCTCTCACAAGCTCCATCCTAATTCTTGAATTGTGACTCTCATCACTAACTCAGCTAAGACAAGGAAAATACCAATGGATTTACATCGGGTTGAGACCTTGAGATCAATGGCAATTGTGGAAGACACAACAATAGACCTCCTAGTCTCAGGCAGCTACTCCGATTCTCCATCTGATAATCTCACAATCATAGGTAAACTCCTCAACCCTAAGGCTCAGAACATTGTTAGGTTGATGATGGGAATGCCTAGAGTATGGAGGCCGCAGAACAGAATTCTTGGAACTGTTTTAAGAAAGGATACCTTCCAATTTTTATTTCAATCTGAAAGGGAAATATTACAATTCAGATATTGGAACTTTGAAAATTGGAGTTTTACACTAACTAGAATGGATTCGGATTTCTCTGAGCACAAACTAATAGAAATCCCAATGTGGATTCGTTTGTCGGATATTCCGACAAACTATTTTACTCTGGACCTTTTCAAAACCATAGCAAATTCTTTAGGTGAGGTCTTAGAGGTGGATTTCGATCCAAACAAGACCAATCTACATCCCTTTGTAAGAGTTAAAATACTCTTTAACACTTCCAACCCAGTTCATAGTTCCAAAACCTTTAGACTCCCCTCAGGCTCAACAATAACTGTGAAAGTAACCTTTGAAAGAGTTAGAAACTTCTGCAAACTCTGTAGAAAGCTAACTCACAGTGAAAAGGACTGTCAAAATCAACCACATCAACAACACGGGGAAAATATGGAGACACCTCCAAGGAATGAAGGTAATCAGGAGGATAGAACAATGGATACCCAACCAATGGAAACTCACACTCAAACTCTATTCCAAAACTCAGAGGAAAGATATGACAAACAAAAATCTATGCTCAAAGACTCCTCCCAAACACACACATGCATAACACAGAAGATCCCTCATCAAACCTCAAAGGAGCTTAGGCTCAAGCTGCCTTCAAATAACAAACATATCCCATACTATCTCAAAATGGTAAACCTTAGGAACTAAATATGGAAGAGGCAAAGATTACCATAGAGGATGAGAAAATCAAACTCCCAAAAGACAAAGAAAATCCTTATGAGAAGAAACAGTTGACCTTAGTAGCGACTCAGTCTAACAAGGAAACTGCCAGTACCCTGATCAAGAAATATGTCTCCAAGAAAAAACAAAACCTTGAGGGGTCTTCTTCTAATGAGCTACAGACAGCCTCATCTCTTCCACACCTTGGTCCGGTGGCTCTCCTGAAGCCACCCAATGTCCAATGAGTGTCCTAAGTTGGAACTGTCAAGGACTGGGGAGCACCTTGACGGTTCGACGCTAATGGAAATATGCAAGAAGCTATTTCCGGAAATCATGTTCCTCATGGAGACAAAGAACGACCTTCAGCACCTAGAAGCAATTTAGAAGTAGACAGGCTACAATTATTTATACATTGTTGAACCAAGAGGTTTAAGTGGTGGGTTAGCTCTTTTCTGGAAGGATCACACCAACCTACAGATCATGAGCAGTTGCAACAATTTCATAGATGGATCCTTTCTGCTAGGGAATAGAACGGTAGCTGTTACCTTTGTATATGGTCATCCGGTTAGTCAACATAGGCTTCAAGTTCTTGTCTCTCTAAGCTTTTTCTTTACTTTTTGGCTTTCCTAGTAGCTTATTGTTGGTTCGGCGAATTATCGTTTGGCCGCTTATGGTTCCTTTGTTTAGGCTTTACTTTGTTTAGTCACCTAAGACTGAAGCCATTGTTGGTTCTATTTGAATGTAACGTTGTTAGGTGTAATCATCTTTTCACTTTTGTGAGATGTATTAGCACTCTTAAATATGTGTTGTAAAAGGTTTGGGATGGTTCCCACTTTCCTATTTAATATATATGACGAAAGAAAAAAAACAAACCCTACTGTAATATTCTTTGTGTTAAATTAAAATTAATACAATTTTATTAAATTAGTTAATAATCTAGATTTTGTTTTGATCAGCAGTTAAACTAGATTTATAATGAGGGTAATTGTGTAACATTACATTTGGCGGAGAATTAATTACACATTATCTCTTTTACCTAAATGTCCTAACGACAAATTTTGTCTGACTCCTAAAATAACATATTGATTATTGCTTAATCCAAAAAAAATATTCTTTTATTGAAAAACAATTCATTAATTTATTAAAAATTATCATATTTGTTAATTATTATAGTTTTTGTGTGTGTATTATATACTGAATAATATACAAATTTTTGAATAATTTGCAATCATTATCCGTAAATACGATATATTATTGTAAAAAAAAATTCATATATATAATTTTTATATTGCTTCTTCAAGCCTAGATCTGGAGATCTACCTAAGACTCAGAGAATGATCCTCGACCACCGAGAAAGGGCAAGACGAGAGGAAGAGGCAGAGGATAAAAGGAAGAGAAAAACGGGGTTTCCTCCTCCGGCGAAATAGCGAGCCTCGTCGTTTACCGGAGAGGGAATAAAAGAGGCGAGTCGTTTGTCTGCAAGAAAGAGAAAATTCATCTTCTTTCACCTTTTCCTCAGGCAAAACCAAACACTTCAGTTTCTTAAAAATGGCAAGCCAAACATTCTGTGTTTTCCAACCTCTTGGAGAAAGAATCGCTTCACACAACTCTCCTGTGTATTTATCTCCATCTCCTGTCAATGTGAGCCTCAGCATCCTCAGCCTCAAACCACCAAGTAAGTTTTTTGTTGCTTGTTTTCAGAGTGATTATGAGATAAAAAAGCGTGAACTACGTGACAAATCAAAGAAGCAAAAGAAAAACTAAATCTTGTGACAAAAGTTGTAGAACTATCATCAATATTGTCATTGACATAAAGGCCACTTCTCAGGCTGGCAACTTTATGGTCTCGCTGTGGGAACCCATTAATATCCAGAAGAAAGAATCTGCTGAACGTGCTTTTAAGGAGAGGGGTGGAGCTCAAAATGGGTTGTTTGATTTCGTTTAGCTTGTTCATGCTTTTGTCTTCTATGGTTATTAGGTCTTTTGGTATTAATCTCCATATGCGATTTTACATATATCTCTTTTTTGTATCCTTTAAGTTTTTGAGTAAGTCCTTGCTCACCTATGTAATCACGCAAATCCCGCTTAGTCTTCTTAATATAATTAATGTTGTTTGAGAGAAAAAAAAAAAAATTTGTTTGTTGGTAGCACTTTCAAATATGTTCATGAACGTAATTAAATATAACTAGTTATGTACATGTTGTGCACCTGGAATCTTTCTTCCTTGTTTAGAAATATAGTTCGGAATTCATTTTCTTTTAGATCATATACTATCATCATCATATTATTTGTAAATGTTTTGATATATTTACTTTATTGGGAATAGATGGAAATATACATGCAATAGCATCCAAATGGTTTTGCCTTTTCTCAACATCTTATATTAACCTTTCATAATGTATAAGTAACAATAAATTTCATCTTGTTTTATTTAACAAGAGCAACATAATTTCTTTAAAATTATTGTAAATGTTGTTTAATATGTGGTTATGTGTCCTATTTGAATAATCACAACTGGAAAATTAATAAAACCTTATAATCCATCAAGAAATGAAAAAGAGAAAAAAAACATAACAGATTACTTTTTTCTTTCACTTCTAAGATAAAACTTTCATCTATAAGTTGTATAAGTAACTATACCTTTACCCATACTTAAATACCATATGGTCATTTTGGTGCATTCAAGTTATCAAGTTTCTTATTTAGCTCAGATATCTGTGTGCCAATAAAATCAATGTGGCGTTATGATTAGTGTTGTTATTATATCGTAAATGTGCTTGCTCTTATTTATAGTGAAATATTTTTTCGATATAACCTGAACAAACTATTCTGCATGAATGGTATGTAGCAGATGAGATTTATGGTTTTGAATACAGGTTCCAAAGTTTTGAGATAAAAAAGTTTGGCTTCATTCACATACTTAAAATCAATAGCATAATGATTGTTCAGGTATTTAATTTTTTAAAGGGATGTGACGACATTATGATTGTTCATTGGCTTTGATTAAATTGAATTTCTTAGATCTCCACTAACGATTAAGATTCTTTGGTTTTCTAACTTCTTACAACTGTCTGACAGTATATATGTTTGTTTTCGGTCATTTGTGAAATATATATATTAGAATGAAAGTAACAGAGTAAAGAGATAGGAAGCATATAATAAGAACACTGTGAGAGAGGAAGAGAGAAAGGTGAGAAAATGGAACATAACACAAGCTGATGCATTGTAAAGCTATTGGGACAGAGCTCTAATCAAGCAGATACTGCAGCTCCGACTTGTTCTTCCTCTGGAAGGAGAGTGCATACCAGTTTCCTGTCTCCATACACATTGTCCACACGACCTGTTCCACATTTTTCAATCATTTGTCAGAAATCAGATTTTTAAAACCAAAATAGTATAAAATGTGCAATCTATCTTGGATGGTCTCATACTTGTGGTTGGCCAGAACTTGGAGGAGCGGAGCCATGGTGCGGGGAAAGCAGCGTATTCGCGGGAATATGGCTTTTTCCATGTGTCTGCCATAAGCAATGATGGAGGATGTGGAGCTCCCTGAGAACGCAAACAACCACCAAAGTCTGAATCTCTACTTCTCAAAACAGTAATTCTTATTGGTAATACTGAGATTAGTCTTTGTTTATCTAATTTACCTTGAGAACGTTGTTCTGGACATCCGCATTTCCTTTTTCAATCTGTGCAACTTCTTCCCTGATCGAAATGAGTGCATCGCAGAACCTGTCCAACTCCGCCTGCAAACGAATATCATTAGTTCCATCAAGTTGATACATTGAGCAAAAGAAGAGCCAGTGAGAGATTTGTGTATCCATATAAACCTTGCTTTCACTCTCGGTTGGCTCAATCATAAGAGTTCCAGGGACAGGCCACGACATTGTGGGTCCATGGAATCCATAGTCCATTAGCCGTTTTGCCACATCCTCTGGTTCTACTCCAGCAGTGTTCTACAAAGCCATGTTTGATTTAATGATGTGCATCTCTAAAAGAATTACTTCTACTCACTGCACAACGTTTTAATACCTTGAAGCCCCTCAAGTCTATGATAAATTCGTGTGCGCATGTTCCGTTTACACCACGGAAAAGAACTGGGTAGTGTTTCTGGAAAACCAAATCAAGAATATTGGACTTTCTTTATTCTTAAACAACGAAGCGGAAAAAATATAATAAAAGACAGAGTTAACTACCTCTAGACGCTTTGCCATGTAATTGGCATTCAAGATTGCAATCTTAGAGGCATCAGTGAGTCCACCAGATCCCATCATGGCAATGTAAGTGTACGATATTGGCAAGATAAGAGCAGATCCCCATGGTGCAGCAGATATTGAACCCAAAGGTGCTGTCTTCTCGGGTTGCGGGATTCCACCAGTAGGTATCTTTATACATGGAAATGGAGGAAAAGAACAATAAGGAATTTATACATCAACACTAAACATAACAGTGATAAAGGATCAAAAGACTAACCACGGGGTGAGAAGGAAGAAATGGTGCCAAATGTTTCTTCACACCAATGGGACCCATACCAGGACCACCACCTCCATGAGGAATACAGAAGGTCTTGTGGAGGTTAAGATGGCACACATCCGCTCCAATAAAACCAGGGCTTGTTAAACCAACCTACACAAACCCACACCATGCTCTTACAAATTAGACAAAACCCACAATCTCAGTTGGCTGTTTTATTTAGATCTTTCACCTGTGCGTTCATGTTGGCACCATCCATGTACACTTGACCTCCATTTTCGTGAATTATGTTGCAAATCTCGTCAATACCCTCTTCATAGACTCCGTGAGTTGAAGGGTATGTAACCATAAGAGCGGCTAAGTTTTCTTTGTTGGCTTCTGCAGCTTTTCTCACCTCCTCGATGTTGATGTTTCCCTTTGCATCAGTTCCAACAGTAATAATTTTCATTCCGCACATAGCAGCACTTGCAGGGTTTGTCCCGTGCGCAGAGACCGGAATGATACACACATTTCGGTGGTGATCTCCTCTTGACTGGATAATGCATTCATTTATTCACTTTTTAGTTTATACAATTGATAAGTTGAAATAGTTTGATCCAAATTTAGAATATAAGCTTTTACCTTGTGATACTCACGAATAACCATAAGCCCGGCATACTCCCCAGCAGCACCAGCGTTAGGTTGCAATGAGAAAGAGTCAAATCCAGTAATTGTACATAAGAGATCACCCAAATTGTCGAACATTTCCTACATACATGCTCACAAATCATTCATTATTCAAGTCTATAGATCAAACCTTAGATGAACCTAGAAATAAACTCACCTGATAACCCTGTGCTTGTTCAACAGGAGCAAATGGATGAATGTCGGTGAAACTTGGCCATGTGACTGGCATCATTTCAGTTGTTGCATTTAATTTCATCGTACAAGATCCCAATGGAATCATGCTGTGGCACAGTGAAAGATCCTTAGACTCTAACTTGTGGATATACCTGAGCAACTCATGCTCTGTGTGGTACCTATTCACATTGTTACAAGCAGGAAAGTCAGACGAGATACCAATATCCACAAGCAACAAACCACTCAAGATTCAAAGGAGAATAGTACATGTTGAAGATTGGGTGGGTGAGATAAGGGGTCTCTCTTGTTAGGCTGGAAGGAATGGCATTCTGAACCTCGGGTGCCAGAGATTCTGCGGTGAATTGAACCTGAAGTGAATTGGAGATAAATCAAATTTCATGCAAGGAGCCCAGAACTGACAAATAACAAACCAAAAACAGGAACAAATAACACTCACAGGCTTGCCAGAAGCAAAAACTTTGAAAAGTTTATCGACATCATCTAAGGTAGTTGTTTCGTCAAAAGCAGCAGTGATCTGAAAGGCGTTAAGTAGTCATATTCAAATATTCACATCTGTTTGCTGTTATATAAATTAAAACCTTTTGAAAGTAAAGTAAAGGAGACTCACAGTGTTGGAGTCCACAACACGCAGATTAATCTCATGTTTCGTAGCTGCATCAGCAATTGCATATGCATCCGAGCACTTAATTTTTACAGTGTCAAAATAGGGAAGTTCTTGGACTTCAACTCCAAGCTTCTTCAAACCTAAGGAAAATATGCCAGCAAGACCATGGACGCGTTCAGCTATAGATTTTAGACCTGCAGGCCCATGGTAAACAGCATACATGGCAGACATGTTGGCAAGCAACGCCTGCAAGAAAATGATACAAATTATCCAAAATAGCGAACAAAAGATAAAAGAAAGTTTTCAACAACATGAGCATGGTGAATACGAATAAGAGACTAGTCTTAGATAGAATATGAAGCAATTGTCACCTAATATTTTGCAAAACTAACACTAATAAGTGAAAACATAGATATCAAATAGTACGAAGTGACATACTTGAGCAGTACAGATGTTGCTAGTGGCTTTGTCCCTCCGAATATGTTGTTCTCTAGTCTGCATGGCCATACGCAGGGCTGGCTTTCCCGAAGAATCAACACTAACACCAATAATCCTCCCTGGCATTATTCTCTTATACTCTTGTGAAGTAGCCAAGAACGCAGCATGAGGACCACCATAACCCATCGGAACACCAAACCTTTGAGCAGAACCAACCACGATATCCGCGCCAAATTCACCAGGGGGTTTCAACATTGTCAAAGCCAACAAATCCGTAGCCATCACAACCTTAACACCATTAGCATGAGCATTCTTAACAAACTCAGCATAATCCAAAACTTCACCTTCTGTTCCAGGATACTGAACAAGAACCCCACAGACATCACCAGAACTGTAGTCTATATCCTTAAGATCAGACGTAACAACCTTCAAATCAAACCCATCAGCTCTGGTCTTACAGACATCAATAGTCTGAGGATGACAGTTACTAGCAATCACAAACGTCTTCTTCTTACCCTTGAAAATGTTGTTACACATCGCCATTGCCTCTGCAGCTGCAGTCCCTTCATCTAGAAGCGATGCGTTAGACATAGGAAGTCCAGTGAGATCAGTGATCATCGTCTGGAAGTTGAGGAGAGATTCAAGACGACCCTGAGAGATCTCAGCTTGATAAGGAGTGTATTGAGTGTACCAAGCTGGATTTTCCATAATATTACGGAGAATCACAGGAGGAACATGAGTGTTGTAATATCCCATCCCAATAAACGATTTGAAAACCTTGTTCTTAGAAGCTAAATAAACCATGTGTTCAATCATTTGACTCTCAGTTAAACCACCATCGAATTTAGAAAACTTCATCGAATCTAATCGAATTGATTTAGGTACCGTAGCATCGATGAGTGAATCGAGATGATCGAAACCAACGAATTTAGCCATATGAGATTGTTCTTCAGGTGTAGCTGAGTTATGACGACGCGGGAAAGTATCGCTGGGTTTAACAGCATCGACGGAGATCGAACGAGTCTGGTGATGATGATTCTGGTGCCTCACGAAAGACGTGGGAATGATGGATCGACGCGTAGAGGTAAAAGGAGAAAGAGAAGAGACATATCTAACCGGAGCTTGAGGAGGAACAGCAATCGGAGTTGGTTCAGCGTTACGGTGTCGTTTAGCGTCGTTAACGAAACGTCTCACGATGCCACTGTAAGCAAGCCTCCTTGCGCGCTCCATATTGAAATACAGAAAATGGATTGCACTCGATGAATACAGAGAATAGAGAGATGATTAAGGAAGATGATATGGTTTGTTTAGTTAATCGCCATGGACGGAGGAGGAAGAAGAAGAGAGATCTCAGAGAGTAGTATATAAACACACTCACGGACACACGTCCCAAGAATTCACAGTATGTTTATATATATACATATAAATATATATTTTTAATTTTATTTTTCGCTTAAGTATTGTGTTTAGTAGTAATGAGAAATGGGATATTCAACAAAAATAAACTTAGAAATAAATATTCGTGGTGAAGGCTGAATTGGGGTTGGTGAAAAGTATAGAAGAATATTTTTTGTGCAGATTCCACGTCACCTAATCAGTGGTATGTGATTATCATATTTCTTTTCTTTTTTTGTTTTTATTTATGATTAAATTGGAACTCCCACGTCTCTTAATCATTTGTATTTTCTCCAAAGAATATACTGTTTTACTGTTTTATTTAGAAAGTATCAGTATGATTTTTGCTTTACTTATTACTTAGCTCCCACAATCCATATTTCTTTCTTTTTCTATATTCGGCAACATATAAACCTAAATTTCTTTTATTAGTTACATATTTAAATATCTAAGTAGTTGTGATGGTCTAGGCTCCAACTAATGATTTAGACATTTATGGTTCGATTTCTTCCATGTATACTTAGTAGATTACATATGAATTTTAGAGATTAAAATGAGTTATAAATCAGATTTTTGTCAATCCAATTGTTATGAATTATGAAATCTAATCATTAAAATATGGATCCATACTCCATAATAAATTTGGAGTAGTACTTACAAATATAACAGCAATGCCTTAAGATAATTAAAGAAAATACTAAGCACAATCGTGGGAAATGATGTAAAAATCTGGAGATAAAATATGAAAGGAAGAGAACTAAAGTGGAAGAGATTGGGATTCAGTGGACAAAAATGGATGTCACCTAAACATATATATCAGAAAAGATAGATAGCAACAAAAACCAATATATATGGCAAAGAAAATATAACAATTTGGGTTCACATGTAAAATTAATATAAATTAGGTGGCGAAATCTGCTTCATGGGCAGTTTATCATCTCCCACAAAAGAAATAAGACAAAATTTTTAGGGTTTGATTTTCTCTCCATCATACATGGAACCATCGTCCTCCAAATATTCGACAGATAATGAAACTTTCTCGTTTTCCACCTTCCAAGATAATTAAATCTTATGAGTTCCACTCTTTTTGGAAATAGTTATTCATAAATTAATGTGGTTGTGCGTAAGAGTCGAGTGAATATCTGTATTATTTACCAAAAAAAAAAAAAAACAGTGTCGTATATGTTAAAACATAAACTTTGCATTAACAAAAGTAATATGGAAACTTATAAAATAAATTATATAAAAATTTACGTTTGATTCACCAACCGATATCAAAAACCAATGCAGGATTAGACATGTGATTTTCAAAATACTAAAGAATAAAATTAAAAAATGATTGAGGAAGAGACAAAATCTCTCATCAATAGTTAATAATAAAATCAAAAGCTAAAAAAATCGTAACCCTAAAAATCCTCAAGTCTCGTGGTTCTCTGGTTGGTGAGAAGTATAGAATCATTTTTGTACAGATTCCACGTGTATCGTATATATCATCACTAGTACTATATTGTGATTATCATTTTTTTTTTATTATTATTTTTGATTATAAAATTTGAATCGCCGACATCTCTCTTACTAATTTGTTCGTTGCTAGTATTTTCTCCAAATAGTATCCAAGTTTTAATAGCAACATACAAGTTTTTTACTATGATTATGAATAGAAAACTATATAGAGTCCATTTGGGTATTGGCTTGGGTTTTTAAATTTATTTGTTAATATTAAGTAATGACCAAAATAAAAATTAGCATAGTTTTGGGTTATATAAATCAAGTATTTTAAAAAAATCAAGTATATAGTAATAACCTTTTCGACTGGCGTTGATTTTTCTACTATAATTTACTGTAGTCTTTGTAACTATAGCAATATGTATAGTTAAATATTCGAATTAACTAATTCATTTCGGTTTACGAATGCTGTTAATGAGGAGATAAAATTTGAGTGGAAAGGAACTGAAGTGGAAGAGATTGGGATTCGGTGGACAGAATTGTTTGTCACCTTTATCAAAAATCAGAAAGATAACAATAAAGAAATATTATGGCAAAGAAGTTATATATAATTATTTTGGTTCAAATGAAAAAAGAAAAAGAAAGATATATTAGGTGGTGGAATATGTTACACAAGGAGATTATCCCCACTATGTTTTTTGTTTTGTTTGTTAATGGGCAAAACAAAAGCCAAAGAAAGAAATGCAGTGTTCATCATGCAATTTGGAAACCACATCGTCCTTCAAAACATCATCTTTGTCTAATCTATTTCTTAGATCTTTTCTTTGAAGAGATCGACTTAAACCTACAAAAAGATTGGCATGACAACTTCAATACCATGACCTTGGTATAAAAATGTAATCAGATGAGTTGTTAGTGCTGTTTTCTCCAACATATATTTCCGGTTAACCAAAAAAATGTCACAGCAATAATATACTATCAAAGTTCGAATCTTCTTTATTCTTTATTATATTGTGTGCGGTATTTAAAAGATTTTACTTAATTTTTCTACCTTCTATATATAGCCAAATTTAGATTAGTGATGATACAATATATGAGTCCGAACATTCCGGCTATTAAAAAAATGTAACTGAAGATTTTAACATGTTTTTCTCAATTCAATTTGAAAGAAATTGAGTAATGAACATGTTTAGTCCAATTATTACTTACATAAACAAATTACAAGAAATAAAACCAACTCTCACGTGGATAAAATTCAACTATAGATCTTATAACCAGCTCGTGACTGTCCTAAAATTGGCGGTGTGGGATAGAAATGTTCCTCAAACCTTGGAACTGATAAATTCCACAAAAAAAATAATAACACAGGTTGAACTAAATTGAGTAGTGAACATGTTTTGTCCAATTATTATGAAACAAATTACAAGAAATAAAACCAACTCTCACATCCAAACACACAGATCTTACAAAGAAATAACCAAAATCTTATTTTGATATAAATAAACCAAAAGAAATGTTCAAGCCCAAATAGCAAGAGCAGACATCATACCAGCTCCAAGGAACAAAAAGCAATAAGAAACAATTTGAAGTTTAAAATTAACACTCATCTTCTTACTCAAGAAATCTGCAGCAATCAAATCAACAAGAGCCATGTAGATAAGTATTCCTGCAGAAAGAGAATCTAGTATTCCTTCAGCCACCAATGCACCAACACTATATGAGTTATACGATGAAGCAATGGCTGTTCCAACGGCTACACCAATTGGTGTAGTGATTGCAAAGAAGAAAGCCATTATGGCTGAGCCAGATGGTGTTAGTCTAGCCTCTGCAACGCAGCCACCGAGTGCAAAACCTTCGAAGAATTGGTGGAAGGAAAGTGCGAGAATGAGTGGACGTATGGTGCATGGGCTGTGTGATACTCCCAATGATATTCCTATTATTATTGAATGTGATACTATTCCCATTTCAAGTATCTGCAATAAGTTAAACATTTGATTATGAATAAATCATATTAACAATTTTTTTTTGATAAAGAGCATATAATATTTAATACTTTTTGATTTTAGACACTTGTTTTTAAAAATCATAAAATAAAAATCTAAAAACAAAAATCGTTAAAATATGTTTATATTCACTTGAGTTCCTTAGCTAGCTAGTGGATTAAGGTCCATTTATCAATATATTCAAAGAAAAAAAAACAAATATTTTTGTAGAATCCCTTAAATTAAAATGTAAGAGTACTATTAATTATTTTATTTTTTACAATCAGATCGACAATGTTCACAATTTCTACAACCCCTAACAATATCATGTTCTCTAAAATTAAACTCAAATGGAAAAAACAAAGTGGTACTCATATACTTCTCATATCAATTAATCTCTATGTACAATGAAAATATTGATTTCATTTTTTATATTTGATAAGGTATTGTATTGAGAATAAAACAGCTCTATATATGTTGTTCCAGGTGTAATAAATCATGAAAGCAATGTACAGTTACAAGAATGCATTGATCCAATTGACTTTAATCCCATTTACTTAATTTTATATAGAAAATAAAATTGAATATATTGTGTTTGAATAAAGTCAATTATTTCTTTATCTTTGTCAACCTTTATTAAATACAGTAATCAATAATCTCAAAAGTCAACGTTCAAAAATATTACCTGAGAAACAACAACGTGCCTTACACCACTATCCAAGCCAACGTCCCCATGAGCATGGCCATGTCCTTGACCAGAAACGCCACTTCTCTTCGCAAGAGCTTCAAAACCTTCAGAACCCATGGAGACGTTATGACGATGATGATCCGCATGAGCACGCATCCCCACAATATGTAACGGTCCATCTTCCTGATCCCTCAAAAAACCTGATTCAAGACCCGTCTCCGAAAGACCCGAACGGTGCGCACCAAGTGACTCAACAGATTGGTTCATCAACTTCTCTTGTTTACTCTCGTAGTATCCAGTGATCATGAAATCTGCGAGTAGAGTGAGAAGTGCTGCGACCATAGCGAAGAATTCAGGGAATGGGAACATTTTCCATGGGAATTCTGGTAGACATGGATCAGAGAGAGCTTCTGAGCCTCCAGAGAGCATGTGAACGAATCCTGTAGCGAGAATGACTCCTGCTGCGAATGCTTTTGCTCCTCTCATTAAGCCACCGTTTGATGGGAGGTAGGCTCCGATTAGAGGAATTGAGACACCGGCTGCTCCGGCGATAAGGATCGATCCCATAGCTGCGAACTTAAGGGTTAGAGCAGCCGCGTCATCTCTACATGGGTCTGATGCGCCTGAGTCGCAGCTTGTCTTGAACGACTCTGTTTTTGTTGTTTGGAATTGGAAATAATAATTGTCAAGGAAGTAAGATTAATGACAAAATAAACTCATATATGACTCAAATCTCGAATAATATTATACTCGACTAATCTAAATTATATCATGTAGAATTATACGATTGAGTAGAACTCTCAAATTCTAAATTATATCATATAGGATTATATGATTGAGTAGAACTCTCAAAATCCAAATTATATCATATAGAATTATGCAACTATCTGACTAGAAGTACCAACTATGATAGGAAAATGCATAGTTAACTTGAGTTAATTTTAAGAAAAATGTTTTGCAAGCTACTTTGTATTTCTTCTATAATGTGTTAATATTGAAAGCAGGGGATTATCAAATTTAATGGGGGACTAACTAAGAGCAAAATGAAGTAATTCTCGATAATTTTAAAAGGTTTTTAGAAAGAAATAATACTAAGAAGACATACACAATAGATATCTATAAGAAAACAGCAAAAATTAAAATGATTAAAATGAGAATATACCTGTCAATCCAAAGGATAATGGTCGAAGAAACTGCCAGAAATCCTGAAAACATTTTTAGCCACAAAAGAAAAATGTGAGGTAAAAAGTAGGAAAGAAGCCAAGAACAGTAAATGAATGATGTGGATGAAGTTTTAAGACCTGTAAGAGAGACATTACTGAATCTGCTTAGATGATTTAACCTTGCAGGTTTTGTATATAATTGCAAGTATTAGTAGAGTTATTATTATGGAGTTCTCAGTTCAAGGAAAGAAGGATTCAGAGAATGTCAATCAGAGCAAGTGTTTGTGTGTGCGTGCACGTACGTTTACAGGGCTCACAAGTGGCTCACGGGAATGAGATGAAATGACCATACAATGTCGTCATTTCATCCATTTTCATTTGAAAGAATTTAACATTTAATAATATAAATTATGTTCGTTATATTTAAGTATTTCAAAAGTGCTAATACAATAAGTAAGAATATGAGTAGTAGGATAATCTTTTGTCATTTTTATTCAAGTCTTTGTTAACACAATTTTATATAGCTTGAAACAGACACAGAGGTATCAGTCTTTTGTTTTTGGTCAACTTGAAGAAAAGTCAATATTACAATATAATATTTGGGCCATTCAGCCCAATAAGGGAATAATTTAATTTTAACGTGGCTCAATACGCCGATGAAATAGGCCCAACGAAAAAATAGTTCGCGAAAGTATTTTGGTTGAATTTAATGGAAAGGGAATAAATAAGAATATGCTTTGGGCATATTTAATGATTTATCTGTTGTCTCTTCTTGTTTCGTTTCTGATAGAAGAGAAAAACCCAAAAGCTTTTCACTTCAAAAATCTTAGAAGTGAAATTCTTAAATAAGGATTCCAAATTCTTAAAAGGGTGAGCAATCGTTTTTTTTAATCGATTAAATTTCTGCTTTTTGCAACTTCAGTAATTTCGTATCGTGATTCAATTTCGCTTCCATCAATGTGGCTCATTTCTTACTGTATGTGACTCTGTTTACTTATTGCAAGGCGAAATTCTTGCAGAATCTCTGTGTTTTATAGTTTACTTGATCAAATATTCAATCTTGAAGGAGAATAGATTTCAATTCGATAAAAGGCTTCTAATTTTCGTGTGCTTGAAGAGGTTGATTCTTTTATTTCTATGCACGTCGCTGATATTGTGTGTGTGTGTGTGTATGTGGAAGATACGGCTTCAAATTTTATTGATGTCTTCTTGGATACACTGAATCGTTGCTGATTGTGATTGTTAATGACATTGTGAAACATATCCTAAATGTGTTTTGTTCTGCTGAGCCAAATTGTCCTGATTACTCAGCTGGTTTTGTTTTGCAGGTGACTGTGTTTGATAGAATCCAGAGGAAACCATTGCAATGACGCATATACTCTCAGCTTCATGCCCTTCAGTTATCTCACTTAACAGCAGCAAGAAATCGGTTAAGCAGTTCGGTTTATGTCAAACATTCTTCAATCCTCAACCTTTTTCAAGATCTTCTTTCAAAGGACTGTTCTTCCAAGAGAAGAAACCGAGAAGAAGTTGTGCTTTCCGAGCAGCTGCTGCACCTATAACTCAACAAGCACCACCTGAAGCAACTAGCAATGAGTCATCGTCTAAACCAAAACGTGTTATGGTCATTGGTGGAGATGGTTATTGTGGTTGGGCTACTGCTCTTCACTTGTCCAAGAAGGGCTATGAAGTTTGTATTGTTGATAATCTTATAAGGCGTCTTTTCGATCACCAGCTTGGACTTGAATCACTGACTCCTATAGCCTCAATTCATGACCGAATTAGCCGATGGAAAGCTTTGACAGGGAAGTCAATTGAGCTTTTTGTTGGGGATATCTGTGATTTTGAGTTCTTAGCTGAGTCTTTCAAGTCTTTTGAGCCTGATTCCGTTGTCCACTTTGGGGAACAGAGATCTGCACCTTACTCAATGATAGACAGGTCCAGAGCTGTGTTTACACAGCACAACAATGTGATTGGGACTCTTAATGTTCTCTTTGCTATTAAAGAGTTCGGAGAAGAGTGTCATCTTGTGAAACTAGGGACGATGGGTGAATACGGAACTCCAAATATCGACATTGAGGAAGGTTATATAACGATAACACACAATGGTAGAACCGACACTTTGCCATACCCGAAGCAAGCCAGCTCCTTTTATCATCTTAGTAAAGTTCATGACTCGCACAACATCGCTTTTACTTGCAAAGCTTGGGGTATCAGAGCCACTGACCTTAACCAAGGAGTTGTTTATGGAGTGAAGACTGATGAAACAGAGATGCATGAGGAGTTACGAAACCGTTTGGACTATGATGCTGTGTTTGGTACAGCTCTTAACCGATTCTGTGTTCAAGCTGCTGTTGGTCACCCACTTACTGTTTATGGTAAAGGTGGTCAGGTAAATGTCTCTGCAACTCTTTACAAAACTAGTTTGATCCTAAAAACGAAGTATTCATTTATGTCTTTTCCCTTGCAGACAAGAGGCTATCTTGATATAAGAGACACAGTCCAATGTGTTGAGATCGCTATCGCAAACCCTGCAAAAGCTGGTGAGTTCAGGGTCTTTAACCAATTCACAGAGCAGTTTTCAGTCAACGAACTGGCTTCACTCGTTACTAAAGCTGGTTCGAAGCTTGGACTTGATGTTAAAAAGATGACAGTGCCTAACCCAAGAGTGGAGGCAGAAGAACATTACTACAATGCAAAGCATACAAAGCTAATGGAACTTGGACTTGAGCCTCATTATCTATCAGAGTCACTTCTCGATTCATTGCTTAACTTTGCTGTTCAATTTAGAGATCGTGTGGACACAAAACAAATCATGCCTAGTGTTTCATGGAAGAAGATTGGCGTCAAGACTAAATCCATGACCTCGTAAAACTGCAGATTTCAATTACACCTAAGGGAGATTATTAGTCTAAGAGCTTTGTTGTTTGTTGTCATCTTCAAACTTCATTTGTGCAAAAGACTTTCTAGTTTAAAGTGTCTTGTCCTCATTGTTTGAGAAAGTTACATAAAGCAAGAATCAAATAAATATGATTATATGATGTACTGTGGAAACAAAGGTGACGTTATATCTTAAATAAAATAGATTCTATATAAGTTTAATAAAACCAGCTTTTGTATAATTTAAGAATCAGACGAATAAAAATGCAATTCATATATGAATTTTATGTAGCGTAGTACTTTAGATCAATCATCTAACACTAGTTTAAAGGAGTTGTTTACTTTATGGTGGATTAAAATTAAAAATTGAGGCGGTAGTGTTGGTGGGTCATCGTTGGCAATTTTATAATGTGAATGTCTTTTCCAAATACGAAGGAAACTTGTGGGGTCAAAAACTCAATGGAATCAAGTAGTTTTGTTATAATTATCATTTTAGCCCTAATCATCACAATTTTTTCCCATCTTTCGGTTCACTATTTTTCTAAAGAACAAATGATTCGAATAAAAGCTAAATACAATTACAAACTACTTCCACATATTTCAACCCTCTTTATAGATTAAATATAAAGATGATCTCACAGAGATTATTTTTAATCCCTCTAGCAATTATATATTAGCTTTTGATATCTTCTAACAAATGCTAAATATAATTGAAAATGTTTATAATAATTGAATGTTTATCTTTGCAATTATTCTTATTTAAGTGTCTTTAACAAAAAATTATTCTTATTTAAGTGTTACTCGAGTTGATCGCATAATTTTGTGTAATTGTGTTCAAGTTTTGAATTATGTATTATGTATTGTCAAGTTAGTTGTTGATAACAAAATAAATGGTTTTGATATGTGTTAGCCTTGCATCAACTATATTTATTCTGTTAATGACAAAACTCGATTCACAACTCAAAGTTCGTTTTCTAAAATTCTTTTTAATTTTCTATTTGTAGTAGACAGAGTTGGACTTTCGATGATAGAACCAGTAGGTGAGACATAAACCGACAAATTGTTTTTATGTTTAGTTTCTTACTACAAATTACAAAGTTTTCATAAAATTTGTTTTATTTTCTTCAAATGCAAACACATTTAATTATAGGCAGAACACAACTTTAAAACAGTTAAGTCTTTAGTGGTTGAGCTACTCACAGTAAGAAAACGTATTACCTTATGTGCCTATATATAACACATCTAAATCTTCGTAAGTTTATGTCTATTGGCGGAATTTCCGAAGCTAGCTACGAAGAGGAAAAGTGAGAGTCTGTCCAAGAAAGTATATACACGTTTATTGTCGAGATATTTATTTAAATAGATATATATATATATATAACAATATTGAATAGATACTAAAAATATAAGAATTGAATGATAATGCGACAACGATCAAATAATTGAACAAATAATACTCCATGGTTAAAACTATTGAATATAAACTGAAAATAGTATTTAAAGGAAGGGGGCTTTTGGTGTGGAAGCACACTGAGCTTTCTTTGTATTTTAATTGCAAACATTGTTGGTTATGATTGATGAGGTCATCTTCGCCATCAGTATTCATCAACTTGCTATTTTAATAATAAATATAATAAGCATAACCTTAATTTGGAAGACATGTCACATGATCTCACACAACAATCTTAATCCCACAACCACCAAATGTTACAAGGTCGGCAACTTTTAACATTTCTTTTTACATCTTTTGCTTACACTTCACACATGATTTTGGTTTCTGAATTTCAAAGACTTCTATGTGAAAATCAATCCTTAGAATAACTCACTTAGTATATATATACGTGCTCCAAGAGAGCCTTTGTGGTCAAGACAAGTGATTAGGCCATGTGTGCCCTCACGACCTTTGTGGTAGAAAATTGGTGCATAGATCATATGATTTACATATAAATTCATTTGTAAACAATTACATCGACAACATATATAACTCAAATTTCTTTCAAATTCGTAAACTTTATCATACAGAACTTGAAATTTTTTTGATCAAATTATAGTGGAAAAAATTGTAGCGATAATATTTATATCGGTTGAATTTCATAATAGTAATTTGTTCATTAACTACATGAGAGTAAGGATCTGAGTTTTGTCAAGTAGGTAATGTCTATATCTATAATCTTTTCTAAAGAATCTGGTTTTAGGTAGACGTATAAATAGATTGACCCTTGACAATATAATGCATAACAAAAAGATAATTCAGTTGTGGTCTCGTGAGCAAGAGCTAAGTGTCTCCATTGAATAATTCGTTGTCAACAATCAACATCTCTTTTCAATGCATGTGATATATATATATATATATAGGTATATATGAGACTAATTGATTAAAGTCTTCACGTAATGGTACTTAAACACTAAAGTGGTCAGATTTTAGATAAATTCGAATGATCACTAAGGTTGATTGAAATCATGCTAAAAAACGAGTTACATAATTTCATGTAAACAAAACTCGATTTTCCGACATGATTTCAATATTAATAGAACTTAATAAAAACATTTTAATTAAATCATACGCAATTCTCTTGGTAAAAAAAAAAAAAAACAGTATAGTATGACATCAATATCCATCATTAATTTGACAAATAGGTCAATCTTGACCCTTGGGATGTGGAACTAAGACTTTTGACCTCATTGTCCAAATCCTACTACAATATAAAGTATATAATAGTAGCATATTATTCGAATTAACCGACTCTCATAAAAAATATGAGAAAATTCTTTGGTCTTTTCTGAATCTTTGAAAAAAATGAAAATTCAATAATTGTGGGGAGGAAATAAAAAGAAGGTTTGTTTTTGGAGATGCCACTTAAGCCAAGCGTCGCTGTCGAAAAACCCCTCAATTATTGAAAGTGGGTCTCTCATTTTCCACTTCCTATTTAAATTTCATTTCCATAACTATATTAACCAAATTATTTAAATCTCTACCAACTATACATGTAACCTCTACGGAGTCAAGAAACAATCACAAAATTTCCAAGGATGTTTAGTTTGAGAATTCTACAACTACGCAGAACTTTAAACTTTTTCTGATAAAAGACAGAATTTTATATATATATATATATGTATATTTTGCAATATTATTTTGAAAACAAAAAATATAATCCAAAAAGGGAATATTTGCTTGAATAGGAAACTAACGTGATGCCGAGAGCTCGGAGACCTTACAAATAATCGTAGAATCTTCTTTCTTCATTTCGCTACTTTTTATTTTAGAATAATTCAAGAAAATAAGCAAATTAATTCCAAACTCGACAATAGAAACGTAATATATATCATGAATTTTTTTTTTTGAAAAGGATATCTAATACAATACAAAAGTCACTCATTTGTCCGATTAAATTCAAGACTAGGCCATAGTACTAACAAATAAATTTTTAATCATTTTATAAGAAAGTTTACTAGTCTAATATTTTGAACTAAATATACAGTAACATAAGATCATCAATACTGTAAAATCATCTTGCATTTTACCAATAACTTATGAATGGAATCTCTTAGCTAATTACTGGAAATAAAATAAGAAAAACTAGAGGAAATAAACTAATATCAGTATATGAATCATATCATAATTTAGCAGTCCTATATAATTGATATATAATTGATGAGGTTGATGGATCAATAAATATAAATACTTTAGCAAAAGAGAAAGAGAAAAAACAAAGAAGCAAGTAATATAAAATTTACTACTTACACATTTTTAATTATTTTCATAATAAATTCATTTTTCTACATAGGTTTTTTTTTTTTTTTGATCATCTGATGAGAATCACAATTAGGCTTTGAAGAGAAACCCTAATTTTGTTCTTTAGATACTGCAAAAGCCTATTTCAAATACAACAAGTAAAATATAGATGATGAAGTAAAATTACAATTTCATACCCAAAGAGCTCCAATTTGAACAAGCTTAGGAACAAGTTGACCACTTAGATGAAGAGCAACAAGAGACTCAAGACCTCCAATACACTCACGGCCAATAAAAACCGCCGGTGGAGGAACAACGACAGAGACACCACCACCACCGGAATATTCTTCATCAAGAGAAGTGTTATGTAGAGAAGAAACTTCATGATCATCAAGTTCTATAACAGTGGGAATAACACCAATTGTTGCAAGTAGTCTTTTCATGACGTGGCACATGCAACATGAAGATCTAGAGAAGATGATCACTGGATGCTCTGATATGAGCCGTCGGATCTTAGTTTCAGTTGATTCTTCTTCGTCGATTGAGAGAGAAGTAGATGAAGTTTGTGAAGGAGGAGTTAGGTCTAAACGAACGACGTCGTTTGAGAAATGGTCTAAGCCTAATTCTTGCATCATAGCAGAGAGAAAGAGAGAAGTAAAGTGAGAAGGTTATTAAGAAGAAGAGGAGATTTTGTAATTGTATATATAGAAAGAATCAAAAAGAGGTTTAAAAGAAAAAAAGGAATCATTAATTAAAAATTATAAAGGAAAATAATAATAAGAAAATATAGCCAATAAAAAAAAGAAGAGAATTATTGGGGAAAGGAAAAGAAAAGGACATATAATGGGGAGGAGAAGAAGGGAGTGGTGTATGTGGTTGCTTACATCACAAAGTACTGTCTCATGATGTGTTTCTTTTTCTTTTATATATATATATACATATATATTTGTTAAAATTATTTTCATATTTTTATTCTATTTTTTTGTAATGAATTTGGATTTTTTTAGATTGATTAGTTAATTGCATGGGAGTTCCAAAACCCACGCGCAAGATTTTATTGCCGATGTTGACCTTTTGAAATCAATGGGTCGAAAATGGATTCACAATTTTTTTATAATAATGTTAGGACGACGTCTTACTCGCATCATGCCTTAATGAAATTTACTTCTTAGTTAAAGCTTAACATTTTTAATAAGAATGTTAATTATGATGTAATTGAATACATATGTTAATCACTCTAAATACCTACCCATATAGAAAATAATTGCAAGCCAATGCAAAGACCAAGTCAATGGCCAATTTATATACGGTTCACTTTCTTTACTTATTAGGGCAAAGCTCATTATGCTCGTAGAATTTACTAAAGCAGAATCAGAATACAAATATCGGAATGGTTACGATATCAACAAAGATACTAAATAAAAAATTGTACTGTTTCAATTTCAAAAAGTTATGTATTCACATATGATATTGTTTAAGATTTAGAGGTGAACTTGAATTATAAATCGAATCTTGTCAATCCAATTATTGAAAAGAATTATGATAGTGCAAAAACTAATAAAGTTTAAACTATGATAGCTAGATCTATTGGGTTTGCAAAATGATTCTTTTACATTATAGGAGAGTTTCTATTTGTAATTATAGAATGACGTAAAGAGATAAAATTTCTAAAACGAAAACTATGTTAATATCAATTCGCAACTATTCAAGCAACAGAACTTCGAAATAGGCTAGAATTCGACACAAAAGACTCAATCACTTTGAAATATGATTTATTAAGCAATAATCTTTTCTTACAACAGAACTATTCTCGTTAGGATTACTCTACTCGAGAAACCAACCTAAATCTATTTCAAACCTAACCGAAAGACTTGTTTTATTCAATGTTCTCTTTTCTACAAAAGACAAACACTTGTTGGTATTACTCTAACCCTAGAAACCAACCTAAAACAATCTTATTCCTGACCGATAAATTAAGGCTTAATTCACTAATCTCTCTAAAACTTCTCCCTAAGTTATTAGAGAATTAGGTTTACAATTTCCTCTCTATTTATAGGCACAAGGAACAAACCTCCTTGCCCTAAAATCTCTCACCCGATTTTCTTATCACAAAGAAGATATTTTCCTTTTTCTTCTCTTGATAAGTTTGTTAATATTCTCCTTATCTCTAAATCGAATATCTAACAAATCTCTAACAACCTCTTCAAGGCTTTCTCTCCAAGCTTCTTACATCCTCGTGGCTTCATTAACAAATCATGTGACATGCGTGACGTCCAATAATAATGCATCTTCAATCTCCCCCCTTTTGGCTTGATGTGCATCTTTAACAAACAGGTTCCTGTTGAGCATAACCAGGTTCTTATTCTGCATCTTCTTGATGTAATGCTCCCCCTAAAACGTTTCCCCCCCATACTCAGACATTATGGATTCATCTAGAGGCAAACTCCCATCTCCCCCTGCTTGAGTGCACATCGAGACAAAAACAAGCAAGTGTCTGTCTAATCGCTAGGATTAGCTAATTAGTGTACCAAGATACATAAACACAACCATGAATCAAAACAATCACATGCAACTCTATCACTAATGAGAATAAACATGATATACTTTTTCAACAGANAATGAGATTAAGCATGATATACTTTTTCAACAGATGTCTGTTTATCAATCAAACTCGTGAGTGACCCAGAATCATAATCAACCATGTGAACAACTCCATTTTAACTTTCAAAAATCAAAATAAGATACAAAAATACCTTTTGCTGAGATTAATCATCCACAGAGAACCCATATTCCGCAAAGCCTAGCATGCACCTTACTTTGAGACGTACGATCAGAATCAAGACTCAATGGCTAGACTTTCACACTAGCATGCCTTCATCACAAGCCTTTTTCAAAGTGTTGAGGATATTAAACAGATCAGGTAGCTGGAATTTCCTTTGGAGAGTCATATACAGTCACAATTACGTACTTAGATGATGTAGGTACCCTTCTTGATCATATGATTGTTGCAACATCACAAGTACGGTATAATCACTTTGTTGGTAGTAGATATACCCTTCTTGATCATGTGTTTTGGCAAACCATCACACGTACAATACCTCCATCATCTTGCATAAATCTGAATCAAAGATATCACTTGATTTCTCAACCTATTGATTCAGATATTCCACACATCAGTGAAATTTGTGTAATGAGTATCACTTGACTTCTCAACTCATATACACTAGCTCTCCTCAGCTTTTTAACCTCTTTTTCCTAACATTTAATATCTCAGCTTAAAGATCATCCTGTGACGACATGATAGGCAGCTATTTTCCACTTGATCGATCAAAACTGATACCTGTCTGCTTTTCAAGTGTCTACCATTCTTTTCAGAAACAAGCTCATATCTCAAATCAGCTCAACAAAACCTCAAAACATCGTTTAGTACTCACAAATCCCTATTGCAGTTCTCAATTCCACAAAACGATTAAAAGCAAGAGGTTTAGTAAATAAATTAGCCAGCTGATATTCAGTGTTCACATGATCAATCACAACCAGTTTCTCCTCAACAAGTTCACGAATAAAATGATGGCAAGTGTCAATATGCTTAGTTCGAGAATGTTGTACAGGATTCTTAGCAATGCTAATGGCACTTTGATTATCAAAATAAACAAGCAAAGGTTCAGGAACTGTACCGTAATCAGCAGACATCTGCTTCATCCAGAGAAGTTGAGTACAACAGCTTCCCAACGCAATGTATTCTGCTTCAGCTGTTGACAAAGAAACACGGTCTGTTTCTTACTGAACCATGCAATCAGATTGTTTCCCATGAAGTAACATCCACCACTTGTCCTTTTGCGATCATCAACACATCCTGCCCAATCTGCATCGCAGTACCCTGTCAAGCTAGTCGTCGTATCCTTTGTGTAGAAAATCCCAAGATTCTGAGTTCCGCTCACATACTTCAGAATACGTTTAACTGCTTGAAGATGACTTTCCTTAAGGTCTGCTTGAAATCTTGCACACACTCCCACTGAGTAACAGATATTTGGTCGACTAACAGTCAGGTACAACAGACCTCCAATCAAGCTTCTGTAAGCTGTAGCATCTATAGACTTCCCTGATTCATCTTTGGAGAGCTTTTTGTTTGTCCCCATAGGTATCTTTGCTGTCTTGCTGGTTTCCATCCAAAATTTCTGAATCAGGTTCTTTGCATACGTGCTTTGATTCACAAAAATCCCATCAACGTTTTGTTTAACTTGCAAACCTAGAAAGTAAGTGAGTTCACCATTCAAACTCATCTCAAATTCTTGAGTCATGACTTCAACAAACTTTTCAACCATCGTCTGATTGGTAGATCCAAACACTATATCATCAACATAGATCTGCACCACTATAAATCCTTCAACGTTGTTTAGAGTAAATAATGTTTTGTCTACACTTCCATGTGTATACCCTCTCTCAATCAGGAACGTGGCTAGATGATTATACCAAGCTCTTAATGCCTGTTTGAGTCCATACAGAGCCTTGTTGAGCTTGTAAACATAATCAGGATGCTTTGGATCTTCGAACCCGTTGGGTTGTTCAACATACACTTCTTCTTGAAGAAATCCGTTCAGAAAAGCATTCTTAACATCCATTTGATATGGTTTGAAACCTATCTTGCATGTTATTCCTAACAAAAACCTGATAGACTCCAAACGAGCTACTGGTGCAAACGTCTCCTCAAAATCAACACCTTCAACTTGTGAGTAACCTTGTGCAACTAGTCGTGACTTGTTCTTAACAACATTCCCATCCTTATCAATCTTATTCTTCCATTTGGTGCCAATAACATTGACATCTCTAGAACGACAAACAAGAATCCACACATTCAACCGTCTGAAGTTTGATAGCTCCTCTTGCATAGATGCAATTCAAAACTCATCCAATAGAGCTTCTTTGTATGTTTTGAGTTCAATTTGACACAAAACAAGTATATTCAATTACATCAACTTCTTGCTTCTATGCCATGAAAGCGATAAAAGCTGCATTCCCAGCAAGCTGTTTGAAATCAATTTGCTTTCCTCAAGTTATTCTTCCCCCCTGAATCTCACCTACAACATCGTTAGAGGAGTGATTCTGATGTACTTGAGGTGGAACAGTAATCAGATCTGAACCACTAACATCAGAAATAGATTCTTCAGGCAGTTGAGACTCATCATTTTCATCAGGTAGTTGAAGTGTTAGCCGAAACGTGGAAGCGTCATCAAAGACCACGTTTACAGTTTCTTGAACTGTCAAAGTACGACGATTGTATACTCTGAATGATGTACTTGAATTTGAGTAGCCAAGGAACATACCATCATCACTCCGAGAATCAAACTTTCCAAGATGATCCTTATCATTCAGAACGTAGCAAACGCATCCAAATATGTGAAAGTAATGTACTGTCAGAGTTTTACCTTTTCACAGCTCATAAGACGTCTTTGTAGTTCATTTGCGCATGTACACACGATTGATGATGTAACAAGCAGTGTTAACAGCCTCTGCCTAGAAGTGTTTAGGTGCATTACTACCATACAACATTGCTCTGGCCATCTCTTGCAACGTTTTGTTTTTGCGTTCAACAACACCATTCTGCTGTGGTGTTCGTGGTGCAGAGAACTGATGATCAATACCTTGTTCAGAACATAAATGTTTGAAAAACTGATTCTCAAATTCTCCACCATGATCACTTCTGATAGACTTGATACCATGTCGTTCATTTTTAAGTTGAAGTGCCAGAATCTTGAAACTATCCAAAGATTCACTTTTCTCTCGAAGAAAATGCACCCATGTGTATCTGCTGAAATCATCAACTAACACAAGAATGTACTTTTTCCCAGAAATGCTCTTTACTTGAATAGGACCCATCAGATCCATATGAACAAGTTCCAACAGACCATTGGACTTAATATCCAGAACAGACTTATGTTGAGTCTTAACCTGTTTTCCCATGCTACAAGGACCACATACAAACTGCTGATCTTTATCAAGCTTCAGCAACCCTCTGATGATCTCTTTGTTTGATAATGTCGCCATAGTTCAAAAATTCATGTGACCTAGATGTTGATGCCAAATCTGAGTTTCACTTTCTGCACTAGCAATCAAGCATTGAGAACCGGGAACCCACATATAACAATCATTTCCTGTACGAACGCCCTCTAATTAAATAGTACCTTTCGCATCAACAATTCGATCACAACTAACTTATGCTGATCAGATTTGCTTTCAGTTCATCAACAAGGAAAACATCACGAAGTTTAAGTTCTGATGAACTGCCTGTAGTCCCTTTACCACAAATTTTTCCTTTAGCACTATCACTAAACGTCACTTTTCCCGCTGTGACTTCCTCAAGCTCTTATAGAGAAGCTTGATCTTCTGTTATATGTCTTGAGCAACCACTATTAAAGTACCACTTGCTTAGTGAGTTACCCTTATTACCCTTGTCAGCTGTGAATGCTACTCAGTAAAACAAATCCATTTTCTTAACCCAAATTTGGTGTCTGTTTTTACCGTTGAAGGTAAACTTTCGTTGTCTCCAAATTAGTTGAACCCTAGACTGAAACTTGTAACACTGATATCTCATATGTCCTTCTTTGCCATAATACCAACACTTAACTGGATGACCCCAGTGGGATCCATAATACTAAGTCTTCTCGGTTTTCAACCCTAGACTAGCTTGCTGTCGTTTATGTTGATGTTGTTTTTCTCCTTTTTGTTGTAAAGGTTTGAGTTGTTCTTCATTATCTGATGAACCAGTAGCCTTCACAAACTTCATCTCTGCGGATTCCTTCCCCTTATAACCCAAACCAGAACTTGCATTTCCTGTCCTTCCAACAGTCAACAGATAGTTTAAATCCTTTGTTCCTTTGGACAAGATCTTGATCTGATTCATCTGCTTAAACAATCTGCTTTCTAGATTAGTAGTCTTAGCTTTGACGTCCTTGAGTTCATTCTCAGCTTGCTGCAACTTGTCTACAATGACCTTTTTTTTCCATCAAACGCTTATTTTCATCTTGTGTTTTAACCCAAGAAGTCACCAACATTTTCATCTGATCTTTTATAGGCACATCAAGATCATCATCAGATTCTGACTCGTCTACATCAGCATCTTGATGTATAGCAGAAATCTGATTCTCATCAGCCTTCTGACTTTCAGGAATAAGGTCGGCGTTTTCTACATCTTCCTCATTTTCATCCATTTCCACGATGCCAAGATGAATTACAAAGTGGTTCAGAACATTATCATCCTCATCACTGTCATTGTCAGTATCACTCGGAGTTATGACTACTGATTTTCCACTCAATTTTGACAAGCATTCGTTCTTGGTATGTCTATATCCTTTACACTCATAGCATTGAATAGTCATCTTTCTCTTGACTGATGGACATTCAGATTTAAAGTGTCCTTAACCTTGACATTCAAGACACTGCTTGTCAGCTTTGTAGTTGTCTCTATTAGCTGCTGGTTTAGCAGGCGCCTGATATTCTTTCCTTTGTCCTCTTTCAGCTTTCCGAATAAACTTTTTCACATATAATCCAACCTGCTCTTCGATATTTCCAACGAACTCCTTTTTGTTAGCTATTTTTTTAGATACAAGAGCAATACCATTACCTTTGGTTGTATCTTCCTTTTGTGTGATTTGAAGCTCATAAGCTTGCATCATACCTACAACCTGATCATATCTCATTGTCCCAAAGTTCTGAGATACTTCGAGAGCTAACCAGTGACCATGAAACTTAGTTGGAAGACATCTCAAGAATTTTTTGACCAGTTTCTTGTCCTTATACGTTTTGCCCAAGATTAACGCTTCGTGTGCTAGAGCTGACAGCATACTGCTGAATTCAGCAACTGTTTCATCTTCTCCCATAGTGAAGTTCTCGAACCGTGAAGCCAAGATGTCTATCTGAGTTCTTTTCACGCTGCTGGTACCTTCAAAACCTACATCAAGAATATCCCATGCCTCTTTAATGCTTGTACAACCTTGAAATCGTTTGAACTGATGCTATGCAGAGAGCTGAAAATAGCTGACGGGGCTTTTGAAATTCCATTTAGCACACGATTTCTCCTCAGCAGTCCACTGTTTCCTTGGCTTTGTAACAAAATAACTCTTTGCATCTTTCACAACTGGAGGTTCCCATCCTTCTTCAACTGCTAGCCATGCATCATAATCAATTCCCTGAATGTGCTGAGCCATCTGCACTTTCCAATGTCCATAGTTGTCCGGATCTAACTGTAGAGCTTTAGTAACGACAACCAATTACTGCTGCGAATTGTCCATCTTGTCCTCAGGATCTAACACCTGTAAAAACGAACAAAGGTTATGTAGTAACCTGCTCTGATACCAATTGTTAATGTCAATTTGCAACTACTCAAGCAATAGAACTTCGAAATAGGCTAGAATTCGACACAAAAGACTCAATCACTTTGAAATACGATTTATTAAGCAATAATCTTTTCTTACAAAAGAACTATTCTCGTTAGGATTGCTCTACTCGAGAACCAACCTAAATCTATTTCAAACCTAACCGAAAGACTTGTTTTATTCAATGTTCTCTTTT
>OVAX01000248.1:49809-100706 GCA_900406405.1 Lepidium africanum | reverse complement strand
ATAATATCTTTATTGCTAGTTGCTCATCCATTGGTTTGACACCTTTCTGTTCTACAATGATAAAAGTGCAGTAGGTTATTTGAAATATAGTAAAAAATCTGTTATCACTTGCTCATTATCACGATTCTGAGAATTTACAGGTTTAGGATCCAATTCTCAGAATTTAGAAATTAGGGTTCGTGACTCAATTTGGAAGAAAGGAGATGATATAAGTCGGGTTTTAATTTCTTTTCAGGTTGTCAAACAGGTTTGGTAATAGGCAGTATGGTTTGGTTTTACGAGTCCGTTGGTTCAACATAGCAAACCAATGAGAAGGATCAATTCTGCTTTTAAACTTTAATAGGGAAAATTAAATTTATACTTTGTTTTAGGGGGAAATTAAATGAAACCAACTATAAACTTGAAAGCATGGCCTTTATTATATACAACGCGATTACGAAAAGCAATTAAGCATAACATCAAGGCCATATGAAAATGGAGATTAGAAGAACTGAATATGTTCATAACCAAGCAAGCAAGTTTCACAAGCTTCGTCCAATGTCAAAAGGAAACTAGAGACTAGAGAGAGGTAAATACACAGAATTTACATTGATAATCTGATGCATCCACACATTCAGATATGAGAGTTTCACACTGGACTAGAAGAAGATCCCAAATGTGTTTTCACCACTGTAACTCATGTATAGGAACCCATCTTCGTCTTTGTGTTCTTCATAAATCGCAGACATTATTGCCGCTGCAACAAAAACATTCACATTGATAAGAAAACACAATTGCAATGATAAATTAAGGAACTGGAGAGAAAGATGATTAGTGAATGTATTTAGCTAACCAGTAGGTGGTAGAATGTTCTTAACGAAGATGAAGATTGCTTTCTCAGGACTGAGTTTAATCCGCTTTCGCACAACATAAACAAACTGGCCAACGGTTAGATCAGCTGGGACCAAGTACCTGAAGTTTAAACCATAAGTAAGCCACTTCAATATCTCAATAAGGCATATATAACATCTAAATCCCTAACCAATCAACCATGACCACCAGAAATTCCTCAAGATCTATCTATAAATTTTCAAATGACTAATTCATTACTAAATGTGAGAAAGTGTTGGCTTTTCAGCCAGTACAAGGGCTTGAACTCAAAGAGATTTTAACGCCAAAAGTTGTAACAGAAAGACATCACTAGCTGTCCTATTGAATCATAAACGATAGGGAGATACAAATTACAAAGCAGATATTCGAATCCTCAAGGAAAGTAAGTACTTACTTCTTCTTATCAATATCAGGGACATCACTCTTCTCGGCTCTTTCAACTATAACCTGCAATATTAAAGACAGAATAAGGCAAAGGTATTGCATTTTCTTGAAAGAGGACTGCCAATATTCATACCGGTATTCTATCTGGATACTTTTCTCTGATGCGAGAAGCTTCCGCTTGCCTCTTTTCTATAACATACACCCAAAGAAAAAACACAATCCATTAGTATTAACTATTAATACATCCATATTCTCTCCACTTGAACACAACTAACAATATAACATCCATCCACTAGAAAACACAAATCGAAAACAGAATATATTTTCAATCAGGATTAAGTACACATCAGTAGTTTTCTCTACTCAAACACGGATTATAATGTATTCAATCATGAGAACATATTTAAATCATGTTTATGTACACATCAACAATTTTCTCTACTTGAACACAGACTACAATGTATTTAATCAATAGAACATGTTTCAATCAAATCTTTGTACACATCAATATAATTCTCGAACTGAACACAGATTATAACTTGGTCACTCAAGAGAACATATTTCAATGATGATTTATGTAAATATCAATAGTTTCGTCTACTTTCACAAAGATTATAATAAGATCAATCAAGATTTATGTACACTACTACAGAAACTACATAGACTCAGCGAATTTATATTAAACGATTACTGCTTATTGTTGTAGAATTACTACGCAATTAAAAGGAAATCTTCAGAAACCAGTATCAATTTCGATTAATGTCTTCTTTTTTTTGTTTCCAATTTCGATTAATGTCTTCTTTTTTTTGTTTCCAATTTCGATTAATGTCTATGCAAAGAAATTGAAAACTGACGAAACATAAAACTAAAACCATATTTTTCGGAATCCTAATCCCACACACTAAAAACCCTACGATGAAATTACGAAGATCAACAACAGAGGTCAATTAGGGTTAATTCGAAAGTTGAAAAACGTGGAAAGGGGAAAAACGCAAAACGAACCGAGAGGATGTTCTTGCTTGAAGGAGCTGATCGCCATGATTTCACGATTTTCGCTGCGATAAGAGAGAAGAGTTTATCAACGTCGAATTTGGGATATCTAACGACGAAATTAGGTTGAATATGTTCTTTCAAGGTTTCTATATATATATATATATATATACCAGAACCAGATGATTATAATATTTTCTTTTTTATATATAATTTTTGCAAAATATCTGTTTTTCCAAAATACCCCTACAAAATATTTATTTGAAAAATATCCCTCCAAAAACTTTTTGGCTCACTTGATCATTATTCACCTAGAAGCTAGAAATAGATTTAAAACCTAGCATGGAGCATGGAGGGTTTTGGTCCGGAACAATCCAAATCATATTCATATATCCATAGTAGGTTGCCATTTCGAGTTAAGAAGATGTGAAAGTGTCTTTCTCTTTATAAGAACGATGCGTTCTGGGATGTGAAGTGGGATAGAAAGAATTTTATAATTGATATACATACTCAATTGAGATATGATATGATTGCATCGTGATGCCTCATCTTCTACATCCTAGGTCTTCCTGCTCCGTCATCTCCTTCTGGCTTATGTTCTTCATGTAGCATTCATTCAACTTTTTCAATATTCCACTTTTACCTTTACTAAAACAATAGTTTTCCATCTTTCCCTCAATTTCACTCTCAAATCAAGCAAAAGACTGACTCAAGTATAACCTATTTAGATTAATACTCGATTAATTAATAACTTCTATAAAATAATATAATTCTATAGTCCGAAATTAAATTTTAGGTTCAATTAGTATATCAATAAATTAATAATCTCTATTAATTAATAAAAATTATATATATATATATATAAAACGGATGGTGATGGCGATCGTATGATGAGGTTTCTTCATCTTTGCTCGGGAAGAGATGACTTTTTTGTTTCTTCTCTCTATTCATTCTTCTTTCTTGTCTGTAATCCTCGTTCGTCATCGTATCTCCATGATGCGTTGTTTTTAAATTATAATTTGAAGAAATCCAGAGAGTTATGGTGGATTATGAGAAATCAACTCTCGATTCAGTTTTCTACAAATCTGTATTTGGGTTTTACAGAATATTCTCTCAATTTGGTATATCGATGGCGATCTCTATGGATTGAGCAGGGAGATAGTGATGAGATCTTCGTAACCTATGATTATAGGAAAGGTGTGTTTTTATCACGGATATGGGGGATCTTGATCTCAGTTATAAATCGAGGGTTTGTGGAAAATCAATTCAGATCCATTGAGATCTCATCGTCAAGGTATGACGAAATTCAGGGATCCTTTTCCGTGTGTTTAGGAAATTGGGTTAATAGCACCAAATTGAGATTATCGTGTCCATTAACTAGGATCTTAATTAGTGATTTTTGGAAAATAATATTATTGCTCAGAGATTTGCTAGTTCAAAATGAATATTTTGGTACTATCATTGCAATTATAATCAACGATTTCATGATCTTTATTGTAAACGTTGATAGTATAGCTAATATCCTATATAAAGGACGATGGTTAGCTTTGGATAGTAAGCTCTCACAATTATTTTTCTTATCTTCATCACTAAACTACATCTTTTCTATTTTTGTCTGCAATATGCAATCTCAAAAGGTGAAATTGGCAAGAGAAGGAAAAGCTCCAGCAGTTGATTTTGTCAAAATCCCAAACTTTGACAATTCAGCGATCATCAAAGCATATGATAAAACTTTGATTGGAAGATGTTTGAACGTGGCCAAGCAGGATGTGGGTTCCCTATTGTTGCTGCTTCCGAAAATTTGGAAAGTTGAAGACCGAGTTGTAGGTTTCAATTTGGAAAGGGGACACTTCCAATTTAACTTTGATCAAGAAGAAGATTTAGAAGAGGTCATGAAATCTGAGCCATTCCACTTTGATTTTTGGATGCTCTCCATAGTGCGATGGAAGCCAGTTGTGGATCTCAATTACCATTAGAGATAAGGTTTTGGGTCAAGGTGCTTGACATGCAACAAAAAATTTTATGGCGCTTGGACAGACACTTGGTGAGGTCTTGGAGATTGATTTGGATGAAGGGATGATAAAGGTGGCGATAGATTCTATGCAACCTCTCAAGTTTGAGACCATTACAAAATTCTGGGAAGGTGAGGAACAAAAAGTTACATTTGAATACCAGAAGCTCTACGGCTATTGCAGGGTATGTAATAGTCTTTGTACTAAAGCGACAAAGTGTCATTTGGGTTGTCATAGAGGTGACTTTTCTGTGGGTGGAGCAAGAAAAGCTCGTGGACATCTAACTGCAAAAAGCTACAAGTCTGCAGCTTCTGGAAGTGGGAGTAGCTCAAGCTATGGTGAAGGTCGAATGAGAGGGGAAAGGGATCTCTACATGAATCCAAACAAGTGACCTATTTTTTAGAAGAGGTCTGGGTTCGTACCTCAGCCTTCAGTCCATCACAATCAGGGTAATTGTCAGAATTCTTTACCTTGTTTTGGATTACAATTATTAGATGAATCTACTCTTTTACCAAATGCTAATGATATGCAAATCATTTCAAACTTGGTAGGTCACTTGATGGAAAGTAGTCGCGCATATCCATCAGGTCATGGTAATGTGACAATTCGGCCTTGTCGTGTGTTGTTAAACAAGAGGGCATAGAGTCTCTCCACCTTCAAGCCATTGAAGCAAGTCTTCAATCTAAACAGGAAGGTTCTGAGAACAAAGACTTAGAGGAGAATGGAAAACAACAAGTGAATGAATTGGACAATGTTCTGGGAGAAGATTTTATGGAGGCTGAAGAACAGGAAAAGGACTTGAAACTATGAAGAAGTCAAAAGTGATTGAGGAAGATATACCACATTCTTTGGACAGTAATGTGACTACGAATATTCCTCCAGCTCCACGTAAAGGAGCCAAAGTGACATATGTTTTGCCAGGAATAAGTACACGCAAAAGGAATGTACTTAACTTCACCTTTCCAAGGAAGAAAGTCATGGGGAGTATATCCGGTTCAAGGAACGAACCACCATCTAAGATCGAGGAGGGAAATGCGACTTAGGATTGTTTTTTGTTTTTGAATTTATTAATAATTATGAAAATTCTTAGTTGGAATTTTCAAGGAATTTCAAATGTCTTGATTATTAAGTTTTTAAGAGATTTATTAATAAACCAGAATTTTTGTTTTTGTCTGAAACTAAGAAGGATTATTTTCACTTGCAAAATATACCAGTACATTTTGGGTATTCTAATCTAATAATAGTTGACCCAATTGGTTTTAGTGGAGGTCTTGCTTTATTTTTCAATAATGATTTTGATACTAAATTAAAGTTTAAGAATAAAAGATTAATTGATGTAGATGCGAGAATCAACAATCAACCTATCTTTTTGTCCTTTATTTATGGAGATTTTGCTCTTCAAAAATGGAAAGAAATTTGGGAAAGACTAACCAGAATTGGATTATCTAGAGCTGAACCATGGTTTTTAATAGGAGATTTTAATGAATTAAGAGGTAATCATGAAAAAAAAATGAGGGATCTTAAGGAGTTTATCATCATTTCTTCTTTTTAACACAATGCTAAACAATTGTGGTTTAGTAGAATTTCCATGCGTGGGTAATAATACATGGTCATGGCGGGGAGTTCACCATAATTCAGTGGTTAGGTGTAAGTTAGATAAAGCCTATGCAAATGCGAATTGGCATTTTTTATTCTCTTACTCCAGGGTCGTTTACCTAGATATGATTGGGTTTGATCATAGGCCAATTATTGCTGAAATGGACCAGAAACAAGTTCAACGAACACGTCAATTTTGTTTTGATAAAAGGTGGTTAGGAAAGCCAGGCTTTGCTGATGGGATCTCATGTGGTTGGAACCGTAGATCACAGATACGATTACCTAGACTAGTGGACAAAATCAAAAGATGTAGAGGAGAAATTTCAAGTTAGCGCAAGTATTGTATGCCATCAGGTAAGGAAAAAATTCTAGAATACCAAAAACAAGGATAATAGGAGTTCATAAGAAATTTCAGAGGTAAACATACTTATTGTACCAGACATATAGGGAGGAAAAAATTTATTGGAAACAAAAGAGTAGAAACAGGTGGTTACAAATAATACTAAATTTTTTCGTTCACAGACAAAACTTAGGAGAGCAAAAAATAAAATTTAGGGTCACGCCAGAAGAGGTCAGGAAGGCTCTCTTTTTAATGAACCCATGAAAAACACCATAACCTGATGGGATGACTAGTTTTTTCTTTTAAAAATTTTGGATGCTAGTTAAGGATGATTTGGTTTCCCTTATCAACGACCTTTTGAGTTCGGGGCATTTTGACCCTAGGCTGAATAAAACAAATCTTTGTCTCATTCCAAAGAAGGATAAACCCATCCAAGTAGCTGAATTTAGACTGATAAGTCTATGTAATGTTGGATACAAAATAATTTCGAAAGTGTTTTGCCAAAAATTGTGGAGATTCTTGTCTTTCTTGGTTTCTAAAACTCAATCAGCATTTGTGTTGGAGAGGCTCATTTCGGATAATATTATGATTGCTCAAGAAATATTTCATGCTCTTCGGACAAATAAGGCATGTAGAGGTGGCTATATGGCTATTAAGACTGACATGAGTAAGGCATATAACAGAGTTAAGTGGAATTTCATAGAACAATTATTCAGGAGAATGGTTTTTAGTGACACATGGATTAGATGTGTGATGTGGTGTGTTCAATCGATCAATTCGTTCCTCATAAATGGACAACCTCTGGGAAAAGTAATCCCAAACAGAGGGTTACGACAAGGAGATCCTTTATCTCCTTATATCTTCATACTTTGTATAGAGGTATTGATTCACAACCTCAAGAAAGCAGAAAGTAAAAATGAAATTATTGGCTTGAATATAGCAAGACGAACTCCATCAGTGTCCCACCTTCTCTTTGCGGATGATTTGTTATTTTTCTGTAAAGCTGAAGTTAGACAAGCAGAATCTATCTTGAAGATCCTTAAGGTATATGTGCAAGTGTCAGGTTAACATATTAATTTCTTGAAATCGTCAATTCAGTTTGGACTTTCAGTGAAAGCCAAGGATAAGGTAGCAATCCAAAACACTTTAGGTATCTCTAATTTAGGAGGGATGGGTACCTATTTAGGACTCCCAGAAGGTATGGGAGGAGCAAAGACAAAGATCTTTTCCTTTGTCAAGGAGAAACTTAGTACGAGGATTTCAAGTTAGTCCTCCAAATTATCATCAAAAAGAGGAAAAGAGGTTCTGATCAAGTCTGTTTTGACGGCCCTCCCTACCTATGTAATGTCCTACTATAGGTTACCAAAACAAACGGTGTTATCTTTGAACAGTGCTATAGCAGACATTTGGTGGAAGAATAATGCTGACTCTCGAGAAATTCATTGTAAAAAATGGGATAAGCTATGTAAATCTAAAAGGGAAGGTAGATTTGGTTTTAGATCTATTGAGGAGTTTAATTCAGCTCTCTTGGCTAAACAATTATGGAGGTTACTAGATTATCCTGATTCTCTATTTTCAAGAATTTCAAGGGGAGATATTTCAAAGACATTAATCTGTTAAATCCGATTAGGAATTATTCTCCTTTTTGTGGGTGGAGAAGTATCATTACAGCTCGAGCTTTAGTGAGCAAAGGATTAATAAATCGCATAAGAGATGGTAAATCAACATTGGTTTGGAAAGATCCATGGATTCCCGGTTTGATACCAAGACCGGCAATAGGTTCAGGTCAAAATATTTATCCTCATCTTATGGTGAATCAATTGATTGGTCAGTCATCAAATCATGGAGAATCCCTTTCACTAGATAGTTGATTGATCCCTTGGATGTACCTTTGATTTTGGGCATCAAGATTGCTAATATGAGCATACCAGATTCTTATGGATGATATCATAATAAATTCGGTAAATATTTAGTTAAATAAGGCTATAAAGTAGAAACTGCTTTCACAAATGGGGATGAAATACGATACATACCGTCCTTTAAGGAGATTCAAGCTCTAGGATGGAAAACTGAGTGTCCTCCCAAGATAAGACACTTTCTTTGGCAAGCCATTTCAGGTTGTCCTCCAGTTAGAGATAACTTAAGAAAGTGTGGTATTCGTTGTGACACACGATGCTTGCGCTGCGGTGCTGATGAGGAAACAACAAAGCATGCTCTATTTGAGTGCCCTCCAGCTCCTCAAACATGGGCACTGTCGAATATACCCTCAGGAATAGAGGTGTTTCCGATGCCTTCAGTTTATTCTAATCTGGATTATCTCTTCTAGAGGATATTAGATTTAGAAGAGTTTAAAAGTTTCCCTTGGATTCTTTAGAATGTTTGGAAAGCAAGAAATGAAAAAGTTTCTTTAATTTCGATAGGAATCCACAAGAGATCCTACAGGGAGCAGAAGGAGAAGCCAATGAGTGGTTTCAATTGCAAGAGCAAAAGAAATAAGAAGCTTCATGTACATTTTCCCAAGTTAGCGGGAATGAGTTATGGGAAGCCGTGTCAAAGCCTGGGATTGGTGACCCCAGTTTTAATGGGTACCGTTGTTTTGTAGACGGGTCCTGGAAAGCTTCAGAATTATTTTCTAGTTTGGGCTGGTATTGCTTTGCAGACTCTACTATGTCTGCAAATATGGGAGCTCAAGGTATTTCCAGATGTTTGTCGCCTTTTCACACAAAATTTGAAGCACTCTTGTGGGCAATGAAATCCCTCCTCGACCTGGGAATTTTAGAAGTGCAATGTACAACAGACAGCGCGGATATCATCAAGATGGTGTCAAGCCCTGAAGAATGGCCAACTTTTTTGCAGTATTTCATGGAGTTCGACTTTCTCAGAAGAAGTTTCCTCATATTTTCCCTCTATCAGATTCCGAGATCTCTCAACAAGAAGGCGGATTGGTTAGCTCGTACTGTCCGTAATTTATCTAAAAACTATTCCCTCGTAAAATTTTTGTCGTCTTCTTGACTTTCAAAATTAATATGATATCTATATATTGAAAAATAAATAAATAAAAACTCTAGTACTAACATATATTTCAAAGCATATATGTCTCCATCTTCAACCTCTATGTTCATTCCCAAGCTTCATATATCGCAACTCCTTTCCATATATTTGATCGTCAAGTTTCCCACAAAACCACAATATAGCTTGGCTTTTGGACAAAAGATTATTTACCATAAATTAAATGTCTATTTTGAAAGTAAAATCTCACCGGAAAAATAATTAAAGAAAGGAAAAATGACTTTACTTAGACCTATATGAGATCTTATGCGAGTTAAAAGTTTTAGTTTTGGGGTACCTAAAAGGAATGTGCAGCCAATAAAATCTCAAGGTAAATGCCAAGATTTCATTCATTTAGTAAAAGAAATATCCTCTCTTTTCCTAAAAGAGACGGGCTTTGACTTTTCTAACCTTAACAATGATATGTTTCAGATTGCCAAAAAGTGTGACAAAGAATATAGTTGCAAAATAGCAAGATTTAAGTATAAAAGTAGGAAAAACACAAGAGAAATGTAGTGGAAAAATAAGCAATATATGAGCACTTGAAGAATGAAAGAGTATTAGACTTTAAGAATATTGAAACATTTAATATTAATTTTTTCGAAAAATATTTATGGAAACTGAATCTTGCAAGTGAATCGCTGGTGGAAAGAACTGATAAAAATAGATACTTCAGATGAAAAAGTACCCCTAAGAAAAACTTTAGGAACATAACTATCTTATGTTTAGAAGAGTATGATAGCACCTCATAGTTTGAACAAGCATGACAATAGAAAAAAGAGTTGAAATGGAGACAAAATTAAAATCTATTCAGATCAATAAGTGGATAAAAAGCCGGCAATACATTTCATCAGAAACACTCACAATTCAAGCACTACACGAGATTTAAACTTTGAAAAAAAAAATCTCAGAACTCTTAAATGGTAACAACAATGGTAGAGAGATACAAACTATAGAAGCGATCAGAGTCTTTTTCCAAAGCATAAATAGTCATGGAAAGAAATGTGAAGACTTTGAAGTGGCTAACACAATTGGTAATTGTGTTGGACTATAACAATGTAACCTTCGAATCAGATTCCAAAGTGATCTATAGAAGCCCTCGTAGCACCGAAAAAAATGTATAATTCGTTAACCAATAATTCATAACATAAATTGTTTGCTTGCAATGCAATGGTAAATCAAATAGCTAAAAAGTTTTTTTTTTCTTTTTAACTGGATTTAAGTTGTAAAACAAGATTGATAATTAGAATTTCAATTCGTTGATTCAAAGAATACCCGAAAGAAAATCTCTTCTTTGTGATTAGGACTCAAGTCACGTAATCAGAAAGAGAAAAGGAGAAGCTTTGGCTTTCAAGATGAATTCAATAATAAGTCTGGAATTGAAATTACAAGCAAGTAAGCTTAAATAAACTAGATAAGAGATAAGTTCTCTAACTTATTCTAAGTACCTAAAAATAAGGAAACGATAAGAAAGCTAGTAGAATAGGAAATTGAAATAACGATAAAAATTAACGGAAATAAGAAGAATGTGCTGCATCAATTGATAAGATCTAGTCTCGTTTAATATTAATTTAAGTATTTTAGGCAAAATACGAAAATTATTATTTATTTATACTATGTTGAAATTTTAAAGGGACTCACAAAAAATTTCTATTAAGATATGATTTAAAATAGCCAAAAAATTTTAAGAAGTCATTTAGTTATTAACTAGGTTAAATTTTTTTGTTTTGACATTTTTCTAAAATTTGGGCCCTTTCATTCTAATAGTTTCTTTATGTTTTTTCTTATATTACAATAGAAAAAAAAAATTGGATCCTTTTGAATCATGGATACTAGACAAATGTTTATATTGTTGCCTCATAAAAACAAGTTTGACAAGATCCAAGCCATAATTCACACACAACTCATCCCTATAATAGTCTACTTACTAGGATGAAGTTGAACTCCAAATACATGAACTATTAGCTGCATGCTGAAACATATAACCACCGAAATGAAAATAGTTCGAGAAAAATCTATTTTGTTTTGTTTTAGAATTTACCCTTTTTTGTTGTCACAAAAATTATGATTTTACATTTTATTTTGTGATGTTTAAAGTTTGAATTGAGTCAAATTCTTTTTTAGTTATATCCCGACTTATGATTCTCCCCATTTAGCTATTTCGAATTGATATTTCAGAAAGAAAAGAAAAAAATCAGCTAAGGTTAAACGGATCATTTTTACGAAGCCGGCCCATCGCAAAAGATTTTAGGTTTTTACATAACGATAATATTCCATTACAGTCGCAAAATTGACTTGTGGCACTCAGTTCTAGGCTTTCGTTTCGTCACCACGCGCCTCTTCTTCCGACGTCAGATTCAACCTCCATGATCGATCCCATTTGATCAATCAAACCTTCTCCCATAATCAATTATCATCCTTATCTTCTTCTCTGTTTTATCTGCATCTTGCATCTGGAAGCGTGATTTTGTCATCATGTATTTAACTGCTTCTTCTTCCGCTACTTCTTCAATCCTTCGTGCTGCTTCTTCTCGCTCTTCTGGTCTCTTTACCTTTCGATCGTTTTTATCTCCCTCTGTTGCATCTCATTCTCCTTCGTCTCTTCTTGGTCGAAGGTCTTTTGGTACTATTTCGCCTGCTTTTCGCTCACTTCCTCGTTGGAGTCATTGCTTTCACTCTAGACCATTACCTTTTCGTTTGAGTAATCAGATCAGAGCTGTTTCTCCTGTCTTGGATCGACTCCAGAAGAATTTCTCTTCCATGGGTAAGTTTTTTTTCGATGAGATGGATCTCCTTGAATTTTCTCGATTTTTAAACTGCTCAAAAAATTGAGAGTTCTGTGACTAGTAAGAGTTTCCTGATGATGCTTGTCTTCGTATTGTTTCAGCTTCAGAGCATCCGTTTAAGGGAATCTTCACTACTCTTCCTAAGCCTGGTGGTGGCGAATTTGGAAAGTTCTACAGCTTGCCTGCTCTAAATGATCCACGGATAGGTATGAATTTGAAGAGCTCTATGAAGAAGAATTTGATTGTTTAGTTAATAACTAAGTTGCAAAGGACCAAAAATTTAAGAGAAGTGCTCTATTTTCATTTCCTTTTGTTGCAGATAAACTGCCTTACTCTATCAGGATTCTTCTTGAATCTGCTATTCGTAATTGTGACAACTTTCAAGTCACCAAGGACGATGTTGAGAAGATCATTGACTGGGAAAAGACATCTCCTAAACAAGTGGAAATTCCATTTAAACCAGCACGTGTTCTTCTGCAGGTACCCATTGGTGTATAAATAGGAAATGCTAAAATGGATTCTTATTTGTTTTCATGTTCTTAACTATTTTTTTGTGGTTTCTTGCAGGACTTTACTGGAGTCCCAGCTGTTGTTGACCTTGCTTGTATGCGTGATGCGATGAACAAGCTCGGCAGTGATTCAAACAAAATCAACCCTTTGGTACAATTATTTTGTTAGTTTCCGCAGATAGATGCAATTTGTTTAGCTTAGGCTTCTATTCTTACATTGACAATTTCTCCCAGGTTCCGGTTGATCTTGTAATTGACCACTCAGTTCAAGTTGATGTTGCTCGATCTGAGAACGCAGTGCAAGCAAATATGGAGCTTGAGTTCCAGAGGAACAAGGAGAGGTTTGCTTTCCTCAAATGGGGTTCAACTGCGTTCCAGAACATGCTTGTTGTGCCTCCTGGCTCTGGTATTGTGCATCAGGTAATTTTTCTGCAATGTACAAGTCCATATTTTGTTCCAAGCCTGTAGTGGCATTGATATTATATCCTTTCATGTTTTCAGTGTGTTGAAAAGTTGCTTTATTTATTACTTTTTACTGTTTATCTCGGGATTTTGTGTTGATTTGGTCTCAATTTAACCCAATTTGAAAATTCAGGTAAATTTGGAATATCTTGGAAGAGTTGTGTTCAATACCCAAGGCGTTCTCTACCCAGACAGTGTGGTCGGAACCGATTCACATACAACTATGATTGATGGTTTGGGAGTTGCAGGATGGGGAGTTGGAGGCATTGAAGCTGAGGCAACAATGCTTGGCCAGGTAAATTAGTGATCATTAACAGTACCCTCATCTAATATTGGTGAATCTGGAGACTGCTTTATTAAATATAGATTAGATCACTATATTTTACGACTCCTAATCCAATTTTGTAGAGTTGTATTCTATTCATCTTTTATTCCACTGATAACTCTTTTTGCTTTGACAGCCCATGAGTATGGTGTTGCCTGGTGTTGTTGGATTCAAACTCTCTGGGAAAATGCGTAATGGTGTTACAGCTACTGATTTGGTTCTAACAGTAACTCAAATACTGAGGAAGCATGGCGTTGTTGGAAAGTTTGTTGAGTTCTATGGTATTCTATTTCTCTCTGAACTTTGAAATGATTTGCTTCTTTTAATAGGCATGTGTTTGTTGGAGCATGATGAAGTATTTTTTTTTCCTTAGGCGATGGTATGAGTGGGTTGTCCCTAGCTGACAGGGCCACAATTGCTAATATGTCTCCTGAGTATGGTGCAACCATGGGCTTTTTCCCTGTGGATCATGTTACTCTACAGTATCTCAAATTGACTGGAAGAAGCGATGAGACGGTGAGTGTCTGGCTTTATATTCCATATATGTATATTATTTGAATATCTGGTCTAGTGAAATACTTTCATGGCAGGTGGCTATGATTGAAGCATATCTTCGGGCAAACAATATGTTCGTTGACTACAATGAGGTAGATCAGTCTTATCCTTTTATATGTTTGGGTTTTTAGTTTTCCATCTCGCTTCTGATTTTTATTTTATTTTTTTTGCTCTGTCAATTAATTCAGCCTCAGCAAGACCGGGTTTACTCGTCATATCTAGAACTAAACTTGGATAATGTTGAACCTTGCATTTCTGGACCAAAACGGTATGGGTCCTGCTGGTTTTCGTATTCTCGAAGTTGATTTTCTGATTTGTTGATCACGACCAGATTATTGATACCTTCTTTGCAGGCCACATGATCGTGTACCTTTGAAGGAAATGAAAGCGGACTGGCTTTCATGTCTAGACAGTAAAGTTGGGTTCAAGGTATGTAACTAAAGGCTTTGTTATGTGTAGGTCTAATTTCATATAAGCATCTACTTAATCTATATACTCGCTGTTGGTGTTCACTGTGGATTCCACTATTTATATCTGACTTGTGCCCACATTGTCCACAGGGTTTCGCAATACCTAAAGAGGCACAAGAAAAAGTGGCAAACTTTTCATTCAAAGGAGAACCAGCAGAGATCAAACATGGAAGTGTGGTGATTGCTGCGATCACAAGCTGTACTAATACATCAAATCCCAGCGTCATGCTTGGTGCTGGTCTTGTTGCCAAAAAAGCTTGTGACCTTGGCCTACAGGTTGGTTTCACAAGAGCAAACTAGACATCTATCTGATACCTTTACGTTTTTCTGATCCGTCTTCAAAAATTTGACTCTCTAGGTAAAGCCTTGGATAAAGACAAGTCTTGCGCCCGGCTCAGGAGTTGTTACAAAATACTTATTAAAGAGGTATGTCGTTGTAATTTTTCAAGTTCTTTGTCGTTAAAAGACTCGAATCTCTCTTTTGTGGGGAAAATTAAGTGTACATTATACTTCTGTGCAGTGGACTGCAAGAATATCTGAATCAACAGGGTTTCAATATTGTCGGCTACGGCTGTACTACATGCATTGGGAATTCTGGAGAAATTAATGAATCAGTGGGAGCTGCTATTACTGAAAATGGTATTCACAACTAAATTTACATTGGACCTTCATCATTGATATTACTATCATCTATAGATATGTGGCTAATTGTTATAAAAACTTGTTCTGCTTGTTGTTAGACATTGTGGCGGCTGCTGTGCTTTCTGGAAACAGGAACTTTGAGGGGCGTGTTCATCCACTGACAAGAGCCAACTACCTTGCATCTCCTCCTTTGGTTGTTGCCTATGCTCTTGCTGGCACGGTAATAAATCTCGTAAACTTTGTCAAAGTTCAATATATACCACCAATCATCATATTGGTATATTTGTCATTCCTTTTAATTATTTTTCCAGGTTAACATCGACTTTGAAAAGGAGCCTATTGGCACTGGAAAGAACGGCAAGGAAGTCTTCCTAAGGGATATCTGGCCAACCACTGAGGAAATTGCTGAGGTATATACATACACTTTATAACCAGAGAACAAAACCTATTTCGGGTACACGTATGTTAAACTAGTCTTTTTGACATATGTATCAGGTTGTTCAATCCAGTGTTTTGCCTGACATGTTCCGAGCAACATATGAGTCAATCACCAAGGGTAACCCCATGTGGAATGAGCTGTCTGTTCCTGAAAATAGTCTCTACTCATGGGATCCCAAATCAACTTACATTCATGAGCCTCCATACTTCAAGGACATGACTATGGATCCTCCAGGTCCACACAGTGTGAAGGATGCTTACTGTTTACTCAACTTTGGGGACAGTATCACCACTGATCACATTTCTCCAGCTGGGTCCATCCACAAGGACAGTCCCGCTGCAAAGTTTCTCCTTGAGCGTGGTGTTGACCGTAAGGATTTCAACTCATATGGAAGTCGTCGTGGAAACGATGAAATAATGGCTAGAGGCACTTTTGCTAATATCCGTATTGTTAACAAACTCTTGAATGGGGAAGTTGGCCCTAAGACTGTTCATATTCCATCTGGAGAGAAGCTCTCAGTGTTCGATGCAGCCATGGTTTGTTATTCTTGATAAAATTTATCTACTAATTGTTAGTTTATTACGTCTAATCTCTCCTTCTCATTATGTCTACTGTATCAGAGGTACAAGGAATCAGGAGAGAACACAATTATTCTGGCTGGAGCTGAGTATGGAAGCGGTAGCTCACGTGATTGGGCTGCCAAGGGACCAATGCTACAGGTTTAGAACCCGCTTCTCTCTTCTTCTTTTTCCACATAAACCTATCTTCTAGACTGCTATAATCTAAAACACACAAGTATCGAATTTTTAGGGAGTTAAAGCAGTGATTGCAAAGAGTTTTGAGAGAATTCACCGAAGCAACTTAGTCGGAATGGGAATCGTTCCACTATGCTTTAAATCCGGTGAAGATGCAGACACCCTTGGATTGACTGGCCATGAACGCTACACGATCCATCTCCCAACCAACATATCAGAGATAAAACCTGGCCAAGATGTTACAGTCACTACTGACAACGGAAAATCTTTCACTTGCACAGTCCGTTTCGACACAGAGGTAAAACTAAACTTTCAAAATATCTGGTGTAGAGAAAAAGCATTTCAAGCTAAAGTTAATTAATGGTGAAATATGCAGGTGGAATTGGAATACTTTAACCATGGAGGAATCCTTCCATATGTCATCAGAAACTTGAGCAAGCAATAATGAAAGAACCAAAGGAAGAAGCAAAATAAAAAGAGACTTTATTTGTTTAATAAAAGTCAAATGTCTATAAGGCAGATAAAGTCTGTCGAGGATTAGGTGAAAAGGTGAGTGATCTCCTCTGCAGTTTGAAATTTGTCTTGGTGGCTATCAAGTTTGACAACTTGCAAGAGCAATATTATTGTTTTGTGGAATGGAATAAAAGCGAATGTCTTTTAACATATTTATTTTTAAATCTTCAAATTAAGAAAAAATTATTGTGCATATCCCGTTTGCATGAACATCCGATTATTTCCGGACGCAAAAAGTATTATTGCGCATATAACCTTTTAAACTACCATGCAAGCTACTTCGGTTCAATAAGTTACTACAGATAGAAAGTAAATTTGGTTCAGTCAAAGAAAATGTATCACACTAACAAAGATAATAGGAAGACACCACGAGGATAGCTAACTGTGAAGGTTCACGCCTTTCGGGTACCCATTTGGTTTATGTTGGATTCTTTTGGATTTTGAATTTTTGATTCTATTAATTTAAGAGCTATTCGAATATTTTTATATTTTAGATGGAGTTCAATTCATATATATATTTTCATCCAAATTTTTACAAAAGTTCAAAATTATTAGTAAAGATTTAAAAGAAAAAAAAAATCTAAAAAACCAAAATTTAATAAAACTATATTGGGTATTTATTCAGTTTTTAGTTCGATTCCGATTTGAATTCAAAATTTAATATTACTGATACATAGATTTATGATAATTTTGTCCGGTTTTCTTCTTGGTTGTATGAGAATTTGATAATAAATAAATAAATGGAGAGGTCGTGAAAAATCCAATATTTTAAAAATACTTTCGATAATTACGAAGCCATTTATATTTTAATCGAGTGTGGACAATCATTAAAAAATCTTGAATACCTTTTATAATTTAAAGAGTCTTAGATCCCAATAGCAGCCTCTCAGTCTCTTCTTTTGGTGCCATTTCGCCTTCTTTCACTCTACACCGTCTTCCTTTCCATTGAGTTATCAGATCAGACTTATTTCTCCCGTCTTAGATCGATTCGAGAGGACTTTCACCTCCATGGGTAAGTTTTTTCAATCGGATGGATCTAGCTTGATTTGTCTCGATCTTAACCTGTTATGTGATTAGTAACAGTTTCGTGATCAAGTAAAATGATGTTTGTTTTCGTATTGTTTCAGCTTCGGAACATCCATTTAAGGGGATCTTTACTACTCTTCCTAAGCCTGATGGTGGCGAATTCGGAAAATTCTATAGTTTGCCTGCTTTGAATGATCCACGGATTGGTATGAATTTGAATGTCTCTAGGAACCATTGATTGAGCAGTCTAGGAATATAGGACCAGGTTTTAAGAGAATTGCTCTGTTTTCATTTCGTTGTGTTGCAGATAAATTGCCTTACTCTATTAGGATTCTTCTTGAATCTGCTATTCGTAATTGTGACAACTTTCAAGTCACTAAAGACGATGTTGAGAAGATCATTGACTGGGAAAAGACATCTCCTAAACAAGTCGAGATTCCATTCAAACCAGCTCGTGTTCTTCTTCAGGTACCCTTTGGTTTCAATATTAGGAAATGCCAAAATGGATTGTCTTATTTGTTTTCGTGTTCTTAACTAATTTTTTGTGGTTTCTTGCAGGACTTTACTGGAGTCCCAGCTGTTGTTGACCTTGCTTGTATGCGTGATGCGATGAACAAGCTCGGCAGTGATTCCAACAAAATCAACCCTTTGGTACTTTTTTTTCGCATTTTTCCGCTGATACATGCAATTTGTTTAGCTTAGGCTTCCATTCTTACATTGACAATTTCTCCCAGGTTCCGGTTGATCTTGTAATTGACCACTCTGTTCAAGTTGATGTTGCACGATCTGAGAATGCAGTGCAAGCAAATATGGAGCTTGAATTCCAGAGGAACAAGGAAAGGTTTGCTTTCCTCAAATGGGGTTCTACAGCGTTTCAGAACATGCTTGTTGTGCCTCCTGGCTCTGGTATTGTGCATCAGGTAAACTTTCTGCAGTTTCCATTTCCATATTTTGTTTCTATACCTGTAATGGCATGGGTTATATATCCTTGCCAACTTCATGTCTTCAGTGTATTGAAATGTTGTTTTAATTTAGTATCTTCTATTGTTTATCTTGGGATTTTGTGTCGATTTGGTATCAATTTAATGCCAGTATGAAAATTCAGGTCAATTTGGAATACCTTGGAAGAGTTGTGTTCAATACCCAAGGCGTTCTCTACCCAGACAGTGTGGTTGGAACCGATTCACATACAACTATGATTGATGGTTTGGGAGTTGCAGGATGGGGAGTTGGAGGCATTGAAGCTGAGGCAACAATGCTTGGCCAGGTAGATTATTGATTGTTAACATTACCTACATCTTATGTTAGTGAATCTGGAGACTACTTTATTAAATATAGTGTAGATCACTACATTTTATGACTCCTGCTCCTATATGGTAGTGATGTATTATATTCATCTTTTATGATAACTCTTTTGCTTTGACAGCCCATGAGTATGGTGTTGCCTGGTGTTGTTGGCTTCAAATTGTCTGGAAAACTGCGCAATGGTGTAACAGCTACTGATCTGGTACTAACAGTGACTCAAATACTGAGGAAGCATGGCGTTGTGGGAAAGTTTGTTGAGTTCTATGGTATTTTATTTCTTTCTGAACTCTGAACTGTTTTGTTCCTTTTTGATAGACACTTCACACTTTTTTGTTGGAGCATGATGAAGTCCTTATTCTTTCTTAGGCGATGGTATGAGTGGGTTGTCCCTAGCTGACAGGGCCACAATTGCCAATATGTCTCCTGAGTATGGCGCAACCATGGGCTTCTTCCCTGTGGATCATGTTACTCTACAGTATCTCAAATTGACTGGAAGAAGCGATGAGACGGTGAGTGTTTGGCTTTAAATTCCTTTTATGTTATTTAGATATCTGGTTTGATACAATACTTTCATGGCAGGTGGCCATGATTGAAGCATATCTTAGGGCAAACAATATGTTTGTTGACTACAATGAGGTAGATCAGTCTTATCCTTTTATATGTTTGGATTTTTAGTTTTCCATCTCCTTTCTGGCTTTTATTTGAACTTTTTTCGCTCTGTGAAAAAATTCAGCCTCAGCAAGAGCGGGTTTACTCTGCATATTTAGAACTGAACCTAGATGATGTTGAACCCTGCATTTCTGGACCAAAAAGGTATGGGTCCTGTCTTTTTGTGATCACTGACTTTATATTCTGATTAATTGAGCTCGACCGTATTATTGATATCTTCCTTGCAGGCCACATGATCGCGTTCCTTTAAAAGAAATGAAAGCTGACTGGCTTTCATGTCTAGACAGTAAAGTTGGTTTCAAGGTATGTAACTTAAGGCTTTGTAATGTGTAGGTCTAATTTCATATAAGTATCTACTTGGTCTATATACTGGCTGTTGGTGTTCACTGTGGATTTTACTGGTTATATCTGACTTGTGCTCATATTGTCCACAGGGTTTCGCAATACCTAAAGAGGCACAAGAGAAAGTGGCAAATTTTACGTTCAATGGACAACCAGCAGAAATTAAACATGGAAGTGTGGTGATTGCTGCCATCACAAGCTGTACTAATACATCAAATCCCAGTGTCATGCTTGGTGCTGGTCTTGTTGCGAAAAAGGCTTGTGATCTTGGTCTACAGGTTGGTTTCACAAGATCAAACTAGACATTTATCTGATACCTTTACATTTTTCTGATCCTTTATCAAAAAATTGCCTCTCTAGGTTAAGCCTTGGATAAAGACAAGTCTTGCGCCTGGCTCAGGAGTTGTTACAAAATACTTATCAAAGAGGTATGTAGTAGTCAAATTTGGAGTTCTATGCTGTTAAAGGTTCGATTCTTTCTATTGTGGGGGAAAAATTAAGTGTACATTATACTCCCATACAGTGGACTGCAAGAATATCTGAACCAACAGGGTTTCAATGTTGTCGGCTATGGCTGTACGACATGCATTGGGAATTCTGGAGAAATTAATGAAGCAGTGGGAGTTGCTATTACGGAAAATGGTATTCACAACTAAATTTACTTTGTCGACCTTCATCCTTTATATTCCTCTTATGTATATGGTGAATTGTGTTCAAAATTTATTGTGCTTGTTGTTAGACATTGTGGCGGCTGCTGTGCTTTCTGGAAACAGGAACTTTGAGGGGCGTGTTCATCCACTAACAAGAGCCAACTACCTTGCATCTCCTCCTTTGGTCGTTGCCTATGCTCTTGCTGGCACGGTAATAAATCTTGAGAACTAGTCAAAGTTCAACTACACGACCCATCATCATATCTGGTAATTTATCATTTTTTTTTTCATCATTTTCCAGGTTAACATTGATTTTGAAAATGAGCCTATTGGCACTGGAAAGAATGGAAAGAACGTCTTCTTAAGGGATATCTGGCCAACCACTGAGGAAATTGCTGAGGTATGTTAATACTATTTGTAACCAGAGAACAAAACCTTCGTTTTGTAAACAAATTTTAAACTAGTTTTTTGACATATGTATCAGGTTGTTCAATCTAGTGTTTTGCCTGACATGTTCCGAGCAACATATGAGTCAATCACCAAGGGTAACCCCATGTGGAATGACCTGGCGGTTCCTGAAAATAATCTCTACTCATGGGATCCCAAATCAACTTACATTCATGAGCCTCCATACTTCAAGGACATGACCATGGATCCTCCAGGTCCACACAGTGTGAAGGATGCTTACTGTTTGCTTAACGTCGGGGACAGTATCACCACTGATCACATTTCTCCAGCTGGGTCCATCCACAAGGACAGTCCTGCTGCAAAGTTCCTCCTTGAGCGTGGTGTTGACCGTAGGGACTTCAACTCATATGGAAGTCGCCGTGGCAACGATGAAATAATGGCTAGAGGCACTTTTGCTAATATCCGTATTGTTAACAAACTCTTGAATGGGGAAGTTGGCCCTAAGACTGTTCATATTCCATCTGGAGAGAAGCTCTCAGTGTTCGATGCAGCCATGGTTTGTTTTTTCTTAATAAAATTTGTTTACTGACTGACTGTTGATCGCATCTAATGTCTCCTTATCATTATGTCTAATGTATCAGAGGTACAAGGAATCAGGAGAGAACACAATTATTCTGGCTGGAGCTGAGTATGGAAGCGGTAGCTCACGTGATTGGGCTGCCAAGGGACCAATGCTACAGGTTTAGAACCGCTTCTCTCTTCTTTTTCCCGTATAAACCTAGACTCTTTTTACCTGAAACAAAAGTTTTTTTTTGGATTATCAGGGAGTTAAAGCTGTTATTGCAAAGAGTTTTGAGAGGATTCACCGAAGCAACTTAGTCGGGATGGGAATCATTCCGCTCTGCTTCAAGTCTGGAGAAGATGCAGACAGCCTTGGATTGACGGGTCATGAACGCTACACGATCCATCTCCCAACCAATATCTCAGAGATAAGACCAGGCCAAGATGTTACCGTCACTACCGACAACGGAAAATCGTTCAGTTGCATAGTCCGTTTCGACACAGAGGTAAAAACAAATACTCCAATCTTTCTAAAGAAAGCATTTCAATATAAGCCAACTAACAATGATGAAACAAAATACACAGGTGGAATTGGCATACTTCAACCATGGAGGAATACTTCCATATGTCATCAGAAACTTGAGCAAGCAATAATGAAAGAACCAAAGACAATTATTGATTGGAGCAAAATAAAGAGATTTTTCTGTTTAATAAATTTCAGATTCAATTTGAGATTTGTCTTATGTTCAGTTTCAGTGGCTATCAAATTTTCAGAATGTACATTCCTTAGGCCCCTATCCACTTTAACATATCTTAGATGTGGAGGAATGAGTCCAAACTCTTCCAAGAGTCATCCGCAAAACATCTAATAACCTGAAAAACTGATATCCCAATAAATTAGTGTATATATTAGTATATCACTATGGAATTTTCTTTCTAATCATGTACTAATTGACCCTTTTTTGTTCTGGACTCAGAATTTAGAATAATACATTGCAACTTTTGACAGTTCATAGACATTTTAGATCTTTTTTTCTTTCTTTGATTTTTCACTTATAACTTGAATGGTGATATGTTTGACACCTTACAAATTCTAGTATTCAAATATTAAATTCACTAATATCCGACTGATCAAACAGTTGAACTATGACAAGATTCACTAATATCTGACTGATCAATCACTTAAACTCTGTCAATGCTAAAGCTTCAATCAGTCTTTGGCATTGAGCTTCTCCAAGAGGATCTTGTTCAGTAAACCTGGATTTGCTTTGCCTTTCGACATTTTCATAACCTGAACAATAGCATATATAAGTTTGAACTGACTTATGAGGTGCAAGTTTTCGAGATTCTGTGAATCATATCTGCCGTACCTGTCCAGCAAAATAGCCTTGAAGCTTGGTTTTTCCACTGCGGTACTGCTCCAGTTGCTTCGGGTTCTCAGAGACCACTTTTATAACCATTTTCTCGATCTCTGCAGGATCAGTTATCTGCAGCGTGCGTCACACAGAAGCAAAGAGTCATTTCAGATATACTGCTGGACATTGTTATGGACCTTATTAACTACCTCCATCTAGGAAATAGCTGATATATGCAAAGTCCTAGTAGATTATCGTTTTAGTCTTACTCAGCTAACTTTCAATACTATGTTAGTACATATCTCCTGAAAATCTGTTCTGAATGATACTTCTAGTTCTAGATACCGATTTCTTCAATTAAATTCGGTCTGCTGGAAAGTTAAAGATGTAATTCTCTGGATTTAACTCCTTTATGGTACATTTTTGTGGAATAGCATGGACTTGCCTGAACCAAGTCTTTTGCCTTTATCATTCCTTTGACAGTTCCACCTTTCGCCAATAGCTCAAACAGTATCTGAAAAAATGGCAAAATTTGCACTGAATTAAACAAAAGATAATAAATTCTTAAAAGTTAATCGAACGGACCTCTTTTCCAATCTTTCCGCTTATGGTTCCATCTTTGATGGCAGCTATCAGCTCAGCCAACTCTTGGGGAGTGAGTTTAATCTCATTGATAGAAAGTTTCTCATTTTTCAAGTAAGCAGCAATATCGCTCATCAACCAATTTGCTGCCAACTTCACTTCAGCACCCTTCCCAACGACTGCATCGAAAAATTCTGCAACCTAAGCCATTCATACCAAAAACAGTTTACTCGTTGTGCTGCTATACAAAAAAAATTGATATTCTGACCAACTGATCTGAACGTTTACTCTTTTTGCTCTCAGTATTTGTCTTCTTGTGAAAAAAGATGGATAGGTTCATTATGAGAGTAACATATCAGCATTGAGCGACTAGGACTCACACTGACGTCATTTGCTAGGAAAAGCACATCTTGCATGCCTAGACCCATTGCCTCATACCTCCTGCGCTTGGCTTCTGGAAGTTCTGGTAAAGAAGCACGGATGCTATCAACGTATTCTTCGGTGAGGACAACTTCTGGAAGATCTGGTTCTGGAAAGTACCGGTAATCAGCAAGCCCTTCTTTTTTCCTCATTGATATTGTTTTCTGAACATTTACTCAAGTTAATTGCTGGTGGATATGATGATTTAAAAACAAAAACAAAAAACAGATATAGATATTGCAAACTATTGAAAATGGTTTAGCTTAGGACCTGAGCACCTTCTTCCCAAAGCCGAGTTTCTGTTACAATCTCGTCAGCTTTGCCCTGGTTGTAGAGAAGTGCCTGTCTTGATATCTCAAAGTCAATTGCCCTGCTAATTGCTGAAAACGCATTCAAATTCTTTATTTCCACCTGTAAGTCGAATCAGCAAGCAGTAAAATCAAAATGCAATGAGTTAAACTCAGAATCTACAAATGACTATGAAAGAAGAAACAAACAAACTTCTTGACCTTGGTACCAAACTCAGCTTGCCCAATGGGTCGGATTGAGATATTGACATCGCACCGAAGAGAGCCTTCTTGCATATTCCCATTGCTAACTCCCAAATACCTCACAATCCGTTGCATTTCACAAGCGTATTCAGCTGCTTCTATACCACTTCTCATATCAGGTTCAGAGACAATCTCAAGTAAAGGAACCCCTGCTCTATTCAAATCTACCTGCACCACAGAATAACCAACAGACACATAAAAAACAGAAACATCTTGCAGGTTCTACTTAAACCCCTGGAACCTAAAACCCTTGCAAGAATCTAATAAAAACCAAACTGAAAGTTTTCATAGAGTCCAAATTAACCTGAGAATAATCTCCAGTGTCCGAATGGATTAACTTCCCTGCATCTTCTTCCATATGAACTCTAGTGATACCAAATCTCCTATGACCACCACCAAATTCAAGTGGAATATCCAAATCCACATAACCACCAGATGCAATGGGAATATCAAACTGAGAAATCTGATAACCTTTAGGAAGATCTGGATAAAAATACTGCTTCCTATCAAATTTGGACTTGAGTGACAAATCACAATTCAAAGCTAAACCCAATCTAACACCAAACTCAACAACTTTGGAATTCAAAACAGGCAAAGCACCAGGCAAACCCATACAAACAGGACAAATACTCGAGTTTGGATAAGACCCATAATTGTTAGGACAATTACAAAAAGCCTTTGTGATTGTAGAAAGCTGAACATGAGTCTCTATCCCAATTACAGCTTCGTAATCTCTCAGAATCTCATCAAGTTTGTTGCTCCTATGGTTTTTTGGTGCAACCCTCGATTGTAAAGTCTGTTTAGCTTCCTGAGTCGTCGTTGTTTGACTTCCACAACACCTCACTGAGAACTCACTCCTCTTTCTCCTTCTAAACAAAGCAGTTCCAAGAAGTGAGAACTGGTTTATCTGAATTGTTCTAAAAAATGTGGTAGACATCTTTTTAAACCCTGTTCTGTAGAATCAGAAATGAGAAATTTGAGTTCAGGAGGAGCAGAACCTGCTTGGTTCTCACCGGAATCACATCGGAGCAGAGCCATATGTTCTTATGTTTCCACGCATCATCTGTAATCCGAATTGGGCTTATCTATAATTATTGGGCTCTTATGTCTTCTATAGCCCAATTAAAAAGTTAACCATAAGGTAATTAATTGAAACTTTGAAAGTTTTTACATTAACCTTTTACTTTAGCGTTAACGTTAACGTCGTCTCTAACGGCAAACGTCATAGCAATCTATTTGGATGCGTCGTTTGATACTTCGTTATCTTTCCGTTTTGTCTGTTTAGAAGCGGTTTTCGTAAGTAGCCATGGCTTCTTCGTCTCCGGAGACTAGAATAGCCGACGACCACCTCTCTCTTGAGCTTACCGTCCGCGATGTAGATTCTCCGGCATTGGATGGAGTAGTCTCCGTCCCTGCATCGAGAACTTCAGACGAAATCATTCCTCTCTTGAATCAAAACCAACGACCCAGGATCAACATCTTCTCCGCTTCCTACACTCGACGCAAACCTAGAGTAAGAACTACTCAATTTTTCGCTAATTGATGATCTACGTAGCTCAAATTCGGTATCCTCGCGAGTATGATTCTTCAATTAGGAATAGTAATTGTGATCATAGGTTTAGATTATGGATTTAAGATATCGATAGGAACTGAGATCAGAATTTTGTATGTTATTTCTGGGATTGATATTTAATTTGATATATATATATATACAGGAACAAGTGATTAAAGTAAATGAAACAGAGATTTCACCTGTAACTCAGTTTTCTTCTTGGGTTTGGAGTGGGTCTCGTTACTCTGGCTTACTGTGTATGGCCTTGTCATCGACACTGTACTTCATCATGGAGATACTTTCAGATACTATCTCTGGTTAGACTTCTTGGCTCTCCAATGGTACATTTATTTTGTGTAAGATGGTCATAGCTTTTTGCGAAGACTAGTAAATGATACTTCTTTTTCAGAATTTGAAGTTATTTGTGCTCATGCTCTACATCTTACGTATCCGTATTGGTTTTTAGTTTCTGAAAATGGTAGACCTATTTAGTTTTGTCTTTTTCATGTTGAAATGGAATCTCTGTTTCGAATTTTAGTGTTGCCCAATTTCCTTGATCTGGCATATATATTATGTAGTATATATTGATAGATTTTCATTCTAATTTCCTTTGTTTATGACAGCTCAGCCAATTCCTTTGTTTGAGACTGCGTTCATGAGATGCACAATTATCTTGATACTATCATACCTTTGGTTGAAAAGGATTGGACAACCAATCTTTGGACCTGTGCATTCTAGGAAGCTTTTAGTTTCGAGAGCCCTTGTGGGTTACCTTTCATTGTTTAGTTTTATCTTCAGGTAAATTATACTTTGCACTCTGCTCTGTGTGTACTGATCTCGAATTTCTGTACCCAAGTAGAACTTTACAGAAACCAAATAGCGAGTTAAATTTATACTGAAAGCCAATATAGCATTTGGATTGATAGTTTTTTTAGCAACAGTCTCCATTCTCGGTAGCAATATAAGACTTCTAACATTCTTTTTCCATTTTTATTGACATTCTGAACCACAGCATCCAAATGTTGCCATTGTCCCAAGCTATTATACTAAGCTTTGTGAATCCAGTTATGGCTTCCATTTCAGCTCGTGTTGTTCTACATGAGAAGTTGAAAATAACTGATATTGGAGGTACATAGCTTTTTCCCTTAGCTTTAGCTCCGCATATGCAGTGAACTGACAACAAACCAAGTCCACTTATGACTTCTTTTTCCCTCTTTGTTTAAGGTCTTGCTTGCAGTTTCTTTGGGTTGCTTTTTATTTTTGGCCCAACGCTTACTGTCCAAGGTACAGAAGTGAGTTACCAAAATAGTTCTCTATTTATATTCTTTTCATAACTGCATCTGATGTCCTTAAGGCATAAGGACACGAAGATGTCATGTTGGTTCATGATTTACTTATCTTTTCTTGGCAGTTATATCAGAAGGAAAGAACGTAAATCTTGAAGGAAACCATCATATTTATGCAGTCCTGTTGGGTTTATTTTCATCAATCACTGGAGGAATCACCTATTGTCTCATAAAGGCAGCTGCTAAAGCATCGGAACAGCCAGTGTAAAATGTGTTTTCAGCCCTTTTGTTTTACTTCTTTAGTGAAGATTCTATAGTTTGGAAGATATTATTAAATGGTGTGTATTTTTTTCAGGATTACTGTACTCTCATTTGGTTTTGTAGCTTGCCCCGCTGCAGCAATTTGCATGTTTTCTTTGGAGGTGTGTTTTGTAAATGTATAGATAGTGTAGGTTCAAAGGGAATATAATAGTTGTAGCAAACCAAGAAACACATCAACTCCACCAAATCTTGCATTTGTTGATCTGTTGGTTGATCATTACTCATACTCATGATTCATGACCTTGAAATTTTTTCATGCAGAGCCTTGTGCTGCCCTCACTCGACACGCTCATTAGCATGATTGTACTAGGGTTGCTAGCTTTTTGCGCAGAGGTGAGGCATTCAATTACATTCTGCTTGTCTGAGGTTTCACTTTTGTAGGCAACACACATTGTTAGACTGCTGAGAATGTTTTCTACTGTTTTAGGTACTTTTGGCACGTGGGCTTCAGCTCGAGAAAATCAGCAAAGCTGCAAACATATTGTACATTGAGGTATACACCAAATATCATTTGGACTTAAAACATTTTTCAAGGAAATTGAAGGTTTAATTGGTATATTTTCCTTGTTTCTTACAGTTTGGATACAAAATCAAATAGTTTTTGTTTCTGTTCAGTTCATATTTCGAATCAAATTTTTGTTTAAGATCAGTTAAACAGAATATGAGCATAGTTAGTCATGGAGAAAGGTATTGTTTTGATGCGTGTTTCTCGAATTAGGTTGTGTTATCGCAGTTATGGGGACTCAGCACCGCAAAAGTGGAATCGCCTGGTTTGTTTAGCCGTCTTGTTGGGTGTTTGCTCATTCTGATATCAGTAAGCTACACAGTTTACTTGGGACCTGCTAAAGATACCGACCAACCAATAGAGTAGCATTGTTTCCATTTTTTGTTTTGAATTTATTGAAAATTTTATAGTATTCTCCACGCTTCTTTGTTTGGTACAATGCAACTCTTTAAGGTATCAAATTTTTGTTTGCCAAACCAAATATCCGAGTCTCTTCATTAGTTTTTTTTTTTGGACTCCAAACTAATACCATTCATTAAATGAGCTAAGCAACACTACCATGTTTCTCATAGTTCACAAACGGAACAAGCCACTGGAGCATAACAGTCTATATAGGCATCATAAACGGATCCGGAGAATGCTCAATCCGCAATTTGATGTGCACATTTATTCCGGTGTCTGATGATGGTCCTGGAAGTAGCATTGAGCTGCTTCCTTCCTTGATTCCTTATCGCGCTCGTGAAACTATTCAATCTTGGCCATCCTCTACTGTTGTTCCTCACCGCTGCTATCACATTTTGTGAACCACTTTCAAAACACACGTTTTCGAAATACAAATTATCAACACAGTTCATGACCCACACTAAACCAATGGCTTCCGTGTCTAAGCAAGCCCTGAGCTGTGGATATGTTTTCCACCTCATGCATGTAGTAGTTCCAGTACAAGTACTTGCATACCTGCAGGTGGGGGAGTTCATGTAGTTGGGTTTGCTTGAGGGTGTAGCTCTCCTGTTGAGGTGACTCCTTGTCCTTCTCTTGCTTCTACTCATTGCAGTCCTCGTTAGCACGTTTCACTAAATCTTAAGCATTGTTATGAACTTTTGATCACTTGAGAAAATTAGATGGTTCCAGGACTTCTATATTCTCCACAGAATCCACTTGGTAAGAGTTGTAATCTCATTGATTCTGTCTCTGAGGATGCAAAATTTTAGGAAATCGATGCAGAAAGACAAAGAAGAAAATTGATGTCAAATGTGAGACTCAACCACTATATGGTCTTTATACATGGTTGAGACTCAACCACTAGATCATGTGTTCTTCTCCATTTATCTATTAGTTTTAATGATACATACATTAAACTATACATTCTGATTTGTACCACTAGATCAATTGTTTTTCCCCATTTATCTTTAACAAAAAAAAAAATTAAACTTCTAAATTTTTAATATATTTAGAATCCTTGCCACAAATGATTCGATTTGATATACTATTTATTATAATTTCAAAATTTTATTCATACAAATAATATATCATATACTATATTACTTTTAGTTTTGTAAAATTATTTTATATCTATAAGAAAATTGACGCTTAAAGATAAGTTTGCAGAAAAATATTTTGTTAGTCAAGTACACCTTGTAAATTACACTTCTAAGTAGTTTACAATCGAATATAAAAATTGGAAGCATTTATTCTCTCGGAAAGAAGACATTTGTCGGAATCTTCTGAATAAAAAAAGAGTCGGTGGCTGCAAAAAGGACCAGCCTAGAAGAGAAAGTTGTTTTATTATTTGTATTATGCAACTTTGAGAATTCTATAATATTGTATAGTATTAGGATTATAAATTTAATAAATAAGGCTGATTCAAGTTTAAAGGCAAACTAATATTTGGATCGTCTTCTCAAGTTATTCTGCTTCGTTGTGTCTATTTCACCCTATCTACCATTTAAAAAGTAGAAGTTAATCATTTGATATTGTCTAAAATTAAAACACCCAAATTCAAAGAAACATCTCGTCTTTGAAGCTCATTAATGTCTATAGTCGAGTATTTCGGAGGAGATCATCATGGTAGTATTTATAGATAAGCATAGTTGTGTCATGTGTGTCAAATGAGGAATTTGAGATGTTAAAGAACATGTTTTTGCTATGTTGTTCTTGGATAACATCAGAGAGGAAGCTTAATATTGAATGTCAATGAAGATGGAAGAATTGTTATTTGACACACATAACACAACTAAGTAACACAACTAAGAAAATGATAATAACAAATGGATAATGTGTAATCTGGCTTTCATTTCCTGTTTTACCTTTCTAATTAATAATTTAATATTTTGTTTATACGTATAATATTATAGTTAGCAGTATAATGTTTTGGTTGTACGGATAACAAGTTCAATATATATAAATTACTGGGAGAATGAAAATGAATAAGAGGTAGTTCTCATTATTTACAATGATAACTACGAAGATATACGTACAACATAAATAATAATGTGCTAAGAATATAATTAACAAGGTGATAAAATGTCAAAATGGCAATTGTGAATAAACAATAACCTACACTTTTTTTTATAGTGATTCCACTAATTATTGAAGTATTTGTGGTCATTTATTGGTAAAAGATATGTAAGCCTTCTATCATTTTTGATGGTTGTTTCATTAGAGCAAAAATGAAATAACAAATGAAAGTTGCTTTAGGTAGGAATGCCAATAATGCTATGGGGGTGTTTGATACGATAACAATTCTTGAAAATGCAATCATATCAAAACCTTTTCAAAATTAAGCTATATATATACTAACTTCTAATTTTAATTTTATCTAAACAAAACAACTATACATCTAAAAACTACATATTTTTTTATTGTTTTAATTAAACATTGTAATTTATTGTCAAGAAACATATGACTTTATTAGTTAGTCAGTTTGATACTAGATGGTAAGTTCAAATCTCATTCAACTCCAGTTGAAACATTTAGATTATGAATCAGATTTTGTTAATTTAATTGTTAAAAAAACACACACTACATTTTATTAATTGTTACATCATCATTACAATTGAGGGTATAATGATAATTCATAATATTTATAGTCATTGAAACTTCATACTATAAATCAAGTTTGAATAAAGCCCTTTCATATAATTAAGAGATAAAAATTGCGGTATTCAGCACAAAAATAAATATCATATGCTAATTCTTTTGAACTCTTTTTTTGGCGATCTAAGTAAATAGACGACTTGAAATTGATGGAGATGGTAATAAATAAAGAAGTGAAGAGCCACTAAGAATAACTCTGAACTCTTTCACCAATTGCTCTCAAGACTTTGGAACCTTTACTCGTTTTATCAACTTTCCACTTTTTGCAGTTTGGACCACATTTTTCGTACTCCTCTCTTCATGTTTCGTTGATTCTCATTTATTTCTTATAGACTTCTTTTAGTTTATTAATAAATATCTATAAACACAGACACATTTAAGATCATCTTTAAATGTTCAATTTGTATAACGTTTATGAACCGTCGACGTGACGTTAGTACCCAATTTATGATAAACAAATTCTTCTTCTCTTATTTTGCTTTTGATTTAATGTAAAAGGAGATCGACGAGTTTTTAAATTGAATTTCAAACTAATTACTAATTACAATTTGATTAAATTTTTATCTAACCTTAATTATAATTGTTTTGTTAGTCAACAACTCTCTCTATCTTTTTTTTAATAAGAAAACGGAAAAGAAAACAAATAAACTACTTTCACTCTCTTCTTCTTTTCATTTTTTCCGGAGAGTTTTTTTGGGAAGACATTAATGCATTCTTTATTCTAGTTACATTATTTATTTTTCTATTAAAATGTAAGATTGTTGATAATTTATGACAATTAAAGAAGATAACACGTGCTCCAACACAAAAGACAGAAAAACCATTTGCATGCTGAATGATATTATGTCTGTCAAATGTTTGCGAATTTCAACAATTTAATTATGGCTCTCTTTTTTGCATTAATATATTAAAAGATTTATTTAACCAAAGATAGTAAGGCATGCTTAAGAGTAAGATTACGTGTAATCTTTAACATTGATTCATTCATAGTATTTTGCTAAAGTTCGGTTATATATTAATCAGAAAATCTCTGAATTGTGTGTATACACTAAGTTTTTTTTTGTATCGACATGATTCCTAAATAGCATAATGAATGTGTTCTCAATTTACATATTGTTAAACCAATTAGTTTTTTTTTTTATCATCGACAAAGCCTAATTCATAATTAACGATCTTCCAAATTCCAAATTTTCAACAATATCTTGTAGGACAAATAGATTCTCAAAAATCAAACTGGAATGGGAAACATAGAATAAATAGTACTCAATCATTTGATTGAAACATTTCTCCAAAAATAAAATTTTCATAACCAAAAAATTAGAAGTATAGAGACATGACTAGTCTAAGTTCATAGAAATTTAACTTTTTTTTTGTCTTAAAACATCTACGAGTAGCTCCTTACGGGTGACCAAAAATATTTCATAGTTGAAAAGACTCAGAAAGTCAGAGTCTTACCCAAAAAAAAAAGAAAGTAAAAGTCAGTTATTAATCAACCGAACCAAGTCAATTTGGTTGCTATATTTTAATTTGCTAACACATTTTTTTTTCAACAACATTGGGTTACAAGTAGGCGGTCCATTAATCAAGTTCCTACATGAATGTAGACGGTAGGATTTGATCTCGGAATGTGTAAGTGCACATGTCTTCCATGGACTTACGGCATGCCACTAAACTAAAGATCACATGCAGTTTGCTAATACCTTAGATTATTTCGACAGTAAAAATAAAAATTGGACGTTTAATTCTTCAAATTTGATATCTCTAAATGTAATAATTACCAGTTATATAAAATTTTACATTCATTAGATTAATGTAACCTACCAATACTAAAAAGTACAGCCTCACGTCCATTGTAATATATTTGTACTTTACAAAAGGTAAGTGTAAAAAATGATCTTTCTTGCATAACAACAAATTTAATGCATCGTCGTGAACTGTGTGGCGAGAACCTTTCGTCAATCTTGTCGTCGTAACTCCAATCGGCCAAAACTTGACTGCTGGTGGCTCTCACAGCACCGGCGGTCCACTGTCTCACTATTATGGTGCTTTGTCTCCTTCCTTGTTTCTGTGTTGGGATCTTTGCTTTTTCCAGATCTAGTTTTTGTTTGATTTTTTCCGGTGATGGAGTTATTGACGGAGTTCATGTTTCTCGCTGGTCCTCCATGGTTCTGGTTGCTCGTGGTTCTACCGGCTTGCTTCCAGATATGAGCTCGTCGAAGCTCGTTTCTGTCTTCGGTGGTGAACTTTAGAGGTTGTGCTCGGGTGAGGACTGTTGAGGTTGAAGGTGGTGATGATCGTTTTGTTGAGCTCCTTCCCGTTAGTAAGCTGGTCCATGTGAATTGTGGTTTTACTTTGTCTAGATCTGGTTCGTTTAGATCTTTGTTGTTGTTATTGTTGGGTTAATCTATTTAGTGGTTAATTAGACTCTAATTAGGTGTTTAGGTGGTTGGTTGCGGCTGTACAAGGTCATTTCTAATGTTTAAGTATCTTGTTGTGTTAAGTTTCTCATCAGACTTTAGAATCTCTGTTATAGGGTTGATGGAGCTTTTCTTTCTCCATTAGTAGATTTGGCATTTTTGTTTCTGTATCTAGTTGATTTTGAATGTTCCGTCATTAAAAGTCCCACTATTTCTTTGAGCAAATCCTTAGTAGCATGCTCAACAGGGTATCCTTTGATATTAGCTGTTACAAAGCTAGACAAATCATCATTTCAAGAGAAAACCGTGCATTGTTTTCAAGTTATTGGCAGTCTGAAGCTCGTCTTAGATTATGAGATTTTCTTAGGTCGTATGAAAGATTTGATCATTTGTTGTAATTGGTTTTATTCTTGGGATCGCTACTATCTCATCCTCGTTAAAGGATTGAATGCGTCCCTCGATCTTTTTGTGATCTATTGTATTCCCAGTTATTTGTAATCCTTAAATTTTATTTTAAATGAGATGACAGAAAAAAAAATGTATAAAAAATTCAATTCTAATAAAAAATCTGAAACTATCAAAATAAAAAGTAAAATATACTTCAAATAAAAAATAAAATCAATTTATTAGATCATTTCAATTAATTAAATAAAATCCAATTAAATTAAAGAAAAAAATATTGAAGAAGATTTGCATTAAAGATCTCTCATGCAAAACAGATTTTTAAAATAAAAAGAAAAACCTGGGAAACTCATTGATTCCGTTGAGACGGAACCCCACTTTACGGGGAAACTTAATTGGTTAAGACTGAAACGAATCAAGGACAAATATGTAAATAACCATCTCAAAAAAAAAAAAAAACGAAAAGCTCTTCAACGCCACGCCAGAGGAAGAAAGAGAAGTTTTTTTTTTTTTTTGTGTAAATGTTACAGAGAAGGTTTTAAATTCGCAGAGAGTGCCATTGTCTTTGCATATTCCTTTTTTATTTTTTTTTTCTTTTCTCACTACTTTATATCTCTACTTTACTTTTTTTTTTCTCTGCTTTTTTTGCTTCTTCTTCTTCGTCTTATTCCTCTGGTTTTTTTGGTTTTGTTTCTGTGACGGCGAAAGCCATGGCAGATATAAGTCATCCTCCAATGGAACAGCTTCAAGACCTTGAATATTGCATCGATTCTAATCCTCCTTGGCGTATGTTTTGTCCTCTCTCTCTTTTTATATATTACACTATTTTAGACTTTCTTCTATGGAATATAATATTTGTATTTTTGGTGGGCCTTTAATGGAGTTTTCGAAGTCTCCGTCTGTGTTTTTTTTTTGTAATTACAACATTCATTAAGCCTTTTATATTGATTGTTTCCTTTGATAGTTTATTGGGATTAATGAAAACTGATTTAGCAATGGTAATTTTGTATGAACTTGTAGCTGAAACAGTGTTACTAGGATTTCAAAACTATATTTTAATGCTTGGATCAAGTGCTCTTATACCTGCATTACTTGTACCAGCTATGGGTGGTACTGATGTAAGTCTACAATATCTCTCTCTCGCTACTACTTTGTTTGCAATCTTTAAAACACAATGTGTTTACAGTATCCAATTTTGTTAAAGGGAGATAGAGCTCGAGTTATACAGACATTACTCTTTGTAGCTGGTCTCAAGACACTTCTTCAAGCTCTTTTTGGTACGAGGTTACCTGCAGTTATTGGAGGTTCTTTTGCTTATGTTGTCCCCATTGTTTACATCATTAATGATTCATCTTTGCAAAAGATCTCCAATGATCATGAGGTATATAGCATATTGAGAAACTCAAATCATACTGATATGTTTTGTGTATACAATATGAACAATGTGGTATGTTTCTTGTAGAGATTTATTCACACAATGAGAGCTATACAAGGAGCTTTGATTGTAGCATCAAGCATACAGATCATTCTAGGTTATAGCCAAGTTTGGGGACTTTTCTCAAGGTATAATATACCTGCTTTGTTTTTGTTTTTGAAGACACATTCATTGCTTTTGATTATGGCTTTCTTATCTGTATTGATTCATCACTTGCTTTCGATCTTTATCGAATTTCAGATTCTTTAGTCCTCTAGGAATGGCACCAGTTGTTGGATTAGTTGGTCTCGGATTGTTCCAACGAGGATTTCCTCAGGTAACACTCACCACACACCATTGAACATCAAGTTCTCTGTTTTTAAACTTTGTTTCTCTTTATTTCCAGCTCGGGAACTGCATTGAGATTGGACTACCGATGCTGTTGCTTGTAATTGGATTGACACAAGTAAAAGCTCTATGTGGTTTCAACTTTCTTTACTTGTTCTCCAAGTTATTTTCTCTGTTACTTATATATTACTTTCTCCTTTACAGTATCTGAAACATATCAGACCATTTAAAGATGTCCCAATCTTTGAAAGATTTCCGATATTGATCTGTGTCACAATTGTCTGGATCTATGCTATAATCTTGACTGCTAGTGGAGCTTACCGAGGCAAGCCAACGCTTACACAGCATAATTGTCGCACAGACAAAGCAAATCTTATATCAACAGCTCCATGGTATTGTACAAATCAAAAACATCTGTCTTGTATTGTGGTTACATTGTTCATATCTCATTGAACCTTATAATGTCTCATCAGGTTTAAATTTCCATACCCTCTCCAGTGGGGACCTCCAACTTTTGCAGTTGGCCATTGTTTTGCTATGATGTCTGCAGTTCTTGTATCCATGGTCGAGGTAAGGAAGCTATGCCTTTGTATTATTGCAAATAAAGATCTCTCAAAGGAATGAAATAAGATGGTTACATTAATGGGCTGTGTAGTCTACTGGAGCTTACATGGCAGCTTCAAGATTAGCCATAGCCACACCACCTCCTGCTTACGTATTGAGTAGAGGCATTGGATGGCAGGTGAATAGACATATACATATCAGACCTTGTTCTGAATCTTATGTTTTGTTTTGCTATAATCCTTCTTTAAAACCAGGGCATTGGTGTGTTGCTTGATGGTCTATTTGGAACAGGCACTGGTTCTACTGTCCTTGTGTAAGTAAACTAACTTCTTCAAAACGAAACCCTTTCTATGTTCTTAGATATTTTACAGACTATCAATTTCACTGTGTTTGCAGTGAGAATGTAGGGCTACTTGGGTTAACAAGAGTTGGAAGCCGTCGTGTTGTTCAAGTATCTGCAGGCTTCATGATCTTCTTCTCTACATTAGGTCTATAAACATATATAATCAACTAACTCAGTACTTCTTCCTACAATCTGATCTTTGACATTCTATTGTATGTTTATAAAAACAGGCAAATTTGGGGCTGTTTTTGCATCAATTCCAGTTCCTATATACGCAGCAATATACTGTGTCCTCTTCGGACTCGTGTGTAAGAACCATACACATCTCATACTATTCATCAAAACTTCATCACAATCTTTCTTAACCTCTGGTCTCTTTTCTCTACTTGTTACAGCTGCAGTTGGTCTCTCATTTCTACAATTCACAAACATGAACAGCATGAGAAACTTAATGATCACGGGTCTTTCACTCTTCTTAGGAATCTCAATAGCTCAGTTCTTTGCTAACTACTGGGATGCAAAACATCATGGTCTAGTTCACACCAACGCAGGATGGTTCAATGCTTTCTTAAACACAATCTTCATGTCTCCAGCAACAATTGGTCTAATCATTGCTGTTTTTATGGACAATACAATGGAAGTAGAGAGATCAAAGAAAGACAGAGGCATGCCTTGGTGGGTCAAGTTTAGAACATTCAGAGGTGATAATCGTAATGAAGAGTTCTACACTTTGCCCTTTAACCTCAACAGATTCTTCCCTCCTACATAGTATTGTTTAGTAATAATAACATTTTCATTATTTCTGATATATTCAATTTTTTTGTTAGAGGTATCTCCAATTTTACGATCCTCAATTGAAGCAATTTCTTACTTCAAAAATTCTTTTCCATGTTATTCTCTGTAGTAAAGTTGAATAATATCATTTACTTGATTTATATTTCTCATGTTATTGCGAGTAACTGATATTAATTAGTCTTAAACTAACAATATTAAAATTAAATGAAATTTTTTAAATTTAATAGGCTTGATCTATTTTTTTCCAATTTCAAAGTATTTGATTAAGCATTATATCAGTGCTATTAATTACTAATATACAATTTTCAATTCAAAACTCTATAATCAAACTATATAATTTGTCAAAATTGAATGAAATTGTTAAAAATTAATATAAAATAAAAAATGACTTTTCTCTTCTGAATTGGGAAGCCTCAGTAAAGCAGCGTGTTTCACATCAAAGTAATAAAACTCAGACGGTAATTCCATATTTTAGCAATAATCATCATCGGAAAATCTTCCCAAATAAAGAGAAAAATTGAATAATCAATTAAACAAATAAAATAAAAATGTAATCGCCGAAATGGCTCCGTAGACCACAAAAAAATCAAGATCCACAGGTTCCTATCAGTAAGCGAAACACGAATTTTTTTTATGTCCAATGTAGCATCGAAAATCATCGCTTTATAAGCTACCATCGACGTGGCATCGGACAAATTTCATAAAAATTAAATAATAATTAAGTAATTAAACCCTCAGCGAACCCTTGTCAAATCACCCACGACAACGGACACAGAACGGTGGGAAGTACGGTGAAGACCCGGCCGAACAATCCGAACCCGATGATAAACGGATCCGGGTATGGATCCGATTACGATTGGAGAACAATTGAATCGGGGGAGGGAAATCACCGGATGCATCGTCGTTCAGTCCGTTGTTGCGTAAAGTGTCATACGGCACTTCCTATCTATGGGATTGCTTCTTCATCAGGAATCTATTTCGCAATCAAAAACAAGTATTAAAAACGACGATTGAAGAAAATCGAGAAAACCATATCGAAGAAAAATTCGAAGAAAATTAGGTCAATGAAGATGGAAATTGAAGACGATATGAAAGAGAGAAGAGAATCTGGATTTATATAAAGAAATTGTGCGGCAGAACTTAAAACCCTAATTTCCTCCAGACCAAACCCTAGCGGTTACTAAAAAGGCCCACTAAAAGCCCATATGTATTTTTAGACTAAATAAGATATTAGAGCCCATAAAGACCATTGGACTTTTTTGTAAGCCCATGTAAGACCTTGGCCCAATTTTGTTACATTGAGTCATATAATCCCTTGATTAAAATTTTTAAAACTATATAGATTCTTAACGTATAAATTCTCACTTTGGAACAAGAGTTTACAAAGTTACAAAAACAAAGTTCATATAACTACATAAGTTATGACCAAACCTTCTATGATACATCTTCATTGTTATTTGTTCACTTGTAATCATTGTCATTTCTTAAGATGAACTTGGCTTGTATGTAATCTCGTAAGCTCTTTGTGATCAGTTTGATGATATGGTCGCCAAGCCCGAGCCACAACCACAATAGCAAGCATCTCACATTGTTATTAGTTTTTTTTTGAGCTAGATCTAAGTTGCATTGATTAATTACTTCAAGTACGTATTATTATGACTATCTCAAACTATACGAATAATTCATAGTTGTGGAAGGCTTTCGTTTGGTAGAGTAATCAATTCATGTATATTGTAATAACTACTTTTTCGGAAAGAATCTTTTAATCTTAGTCATTATGTTTTTTTTTTACCAAGATTTAACCGTTGCATTGAGTAGTTAGTTTATATTAATTATGACTATCTAAAAAAATAGTATAAATTTTGGTTGTTGAAAATCTATCTTTTAACATCTAGTTGTTAGTTTGAATAGTCATTTCATTCTACTGTAACAATTACGTATTCATAAAGAAATTTTCAATCTTTGTCGTTGTTTTTCTCTATGCTTCAATAAAATGTGGTCATGCATATTAGTACAAATTATATATTTTCGGCCAAATTTTTTTTTTTTTTTGGGTGAAATGTCACATTCCATTAAAAATCTAAATCCAACCGAAGAAACTTTCAAAATGGTACCCAACATTTGGTTGCAATTTATTTGAGTTTTCTTCTTCTCTTTTTCCATCTAAATGGAATTTTATAAATAAGCCCAATGATCCAATAAGAACCCAATTACAACTTCAAAAGAGAAGAGATATGAGTCTGGAAATTACAGCATAATAAAAGCTGCATCTGAAGCCCCTATTACTAAGAGAACAACAAACAGAGGACGTGACTCCCTCATTCTCCAACACAGCAACCAGCCAAACTGGCGCAGCCGAGGCCACATGCGACTGTAACCTAACTTGCGAAGTTACACTCATTTGAGCTTCTTATATTAGCAGTTTGAACACTTAGCAATTGCTTTAAATCATGTGTTTTTTTTTCTTCTCAATATTTTGATCCACAATATTTCATCTATAATTCAAATTTATAACAATATCAGGTAGAAATCATTCAGTTTATTGATAGAAAAAATAGCAGAAAAAGATCACTAAAGCAGAAGGTGCTTTCTCCTGAATTATCTTTTTTTTTTTTAACAACTACATCGATAAATTTTGATTAATATCTTAAATTCTATATTCGAAAATCTATTTGTAATCTATTACATATAATGTAATCAAATTTTTTTAACTATTAGACTAAGGAAAAATCCGGCCCCTAAATAATGTGTTTTATAATGATTAAATTTTTTTAACCTTGGTAATTTGAGATGAATTAGATAATATCAAAATTATAGGTTGCAATGAGGCTTAGTAACAGTACAGGCACGAGCACACACGTGTGGAAGAAGACAAGAGCAAAGAGATAAATGGGACCCTTATGAACAATTAAGTCCAAGGCACGAGGCTTCCTTGTCTGCGAACGCCTCATTTTCTGTCATGTGGGTGCCACTATTTTTCCCACTATCTCGATCTCTTCAATTTTCTTAGCTAATTTCAAAAGCTATCATTTTCTTAAATTTTGTAACTCGTCAGGAATCTTTTGACATTTCTTTACGGTAAATCTAATAACAGTGTTTATCTTTGTTTCTGGTTCAAAAGAGAATTCATTATTTAACCAGGATTAAACCGGATCCGAGTTGTTGAACACTAATTCATAAAGTTCTTTGTGAGATTTTTTGATAAAATGTATTTTTATGTAATGTTTATATTCATTCCAAACAAAGATTGTTATCATTAAAAAAAATATTTCTTATAATAGATTTTATTTTTCTTTGTGTGTTAAATTAAATCATATTATAAACTGAAAATTATAGTTTATTTTTTATATACTTAAATTTTATTGAATTATGATTGATTTAATGTCATGAAAAATTATTTAGTACTCCAGATTAGGTGTTTAAAATTATGGAACTTATGGAAGTTTGTCATTTAGAACTTTATCAGTTTGCTAAAAGAATTGAAAAGACATAATTTACATAAAATATTTTAAATTATTAAATTCTTGTTAAGTGAATGATATAGCATTTTGACTTTTAATTTGTCTTGCAATGGGCAATATATTGGTCTAAAGAACACAAAGGTATCACTTTAATCTTGTTTCAACTAATAATCAGATTAGGAAAAAACATGTAATTTACTCTAGTTTTGTTGTTTTTTCTCGTCTAATTGCTCAAATTTCTTAGGTTTTGTTATTTTATTTTTTAATTATTGACTATAGATCAGATTTTTATCGATTTTATTAAAAAAATTAATAAGCATGGTTGAAAAAAAAAAAAGCGACAGATCATCGTTATTGACTTCGGATCGCATTAAAATGAATCTATCTGAATTTTTTATTTTATGTTTTTGGATTTTCTACCGTTCGAGATTCATCTGAGTCCATTTTTTTTCTTGTCACAAATCTGAGTCCATTTTTTTCTCTTTCATATTTCTCTGATAAAAAAGCCATAAGATTTAGGTTTTTACCAGCATTGGTGGGGTCGGCGTGCAATGTTTACTTTATTATTGTTTTCATTATTTGGGTTTTGTGCTAGAAAAAAACTTTAAATTCACCTAATTTCCAAATTTACAAATGTAACTATATCATATACAAAAAAGAAAAAAGAAGTAATACACAATCTAATAGTCCAAATTATTATTTAAAATTTTAAAAATTAATGCAAGTAACTGTAAAAAACATTTTAAAATCTCATATAAGATTTATATTGTGTATTATCTTCGATTTTGTAAGATGAATTTGTATTTTTTGAGATATAATATAAAGTTAAAAAAGTAATGTGTTCAGAATTTTACAGAAAACCTTATTTAATACTCCTATTCCATGAACTAATTCTACAATCTACTAGTGGAAAACAAGGAAAGAATTCAACTTTACGTAAAAAATATCATTCACTTGAAACGAGGATAAGAAAACAACTAATCTGTCTGTCTATCGATTTGTTAGAAAAAGAACTCAAAAACAAAATGATTGATTTGCATAAATAATAGTACCCATCAATTGTACTCATGATTAGCTGTAAACTCTAAGCATACAAATTGATCTGGCATGTGAAATATGGGAGAAGGTGATGCAAAATTATTTGACATGTACCACATGTGAAAGGAAACTCAAAATCCTTATTAGAAAATATATGTACGGTTATGAAATTAATATAATTAGTAATTTAATTTCCTTATAGATAATAGGACCCAGTCTCGACTTGTTAGCACCACTTTTCCACTCACACCAACTCACTCTCCACAACACTCTCTCTGGCTTCTTCTTCTTCCTAAGCTTAGTCTCCTTCCTGCTCCTCTTCTCTCACGAAGCTGAGTATGGATTTCCTCACACCTTTCATCTTCATCATCCTTCTCTCACCTATTTCTCTCTCAGGTAAACTCTTCCTCCAATATCCTTCTTTATGTATTTCAACATTACATCACAAAACCCACATTCTCATTTCTCTGTTTTGTCTTTACTTTTGCAGATGCTGGTTCCATTGGTGTAAACTACGGTCGAATCTCAGACGAACTACCTTCAGCTTTCAAAGTAGTCCAACTTCTAAAATCTCAAGGAATCGATAGAGTCAAAATCTTTGATGCTGACCCATCAGTTCTCAAAGCTTTATCTGGATCTGGAATCAAAGTCACTGTAGATCTTCCTAATGAAATACTCTTCTCTGCTGCTAAAAGACCTTCATTTGCCCTTACTTGGATTAAACGCAATGTCGCTGCTTATCATCCTTCAACACAAATCGAATCAATAGCAGTAGGAAACGAAGTCTTTGTTGATCCACATAACACCACAAATTTCTTAATCCCTGCAATGAGAAACATTCACAAAGCTTTAATGAGCTTTAATCTTCATTCCGATATTAAAATCTCTTCTCCTCTTGCTTTAAGTGCTCTTCAAAACTCTTACCCTTCTTCCTCTGGCTCTTTCAGACCAGAACTCGTAGATACTGTCATTAAACCAATGCTTGACTTCCTTAGAGAAACTGGTTCAAGACTCATGGTTAATGTGTATCCATTCTTCGCTTACGAAGGAAATTCTGATGTTATTCCTCTTGATTACGCTTTGCTTAGAGAGAATCCAGGAATGGTGGATTCTGGTAATGGTTTAAGGTATTTTAATCTCTTTGATGCTCAAATCGACGCTGTTTTTGCAGCAATGTCAGCTTTGAAATATGAAGATATCGAAATCATTGTGACGGAAACTGGTTGGCCATCTAAAGGAGACGAGAATGAAATCGGAGCCACCATAGTAAACGCCGCTTCTTACAACGGAAACCTAATCCGTCGGATTTTGACACGTGGCGGTACTCCATTACGACCTAAAGCAGATCTAACAGTTTATCTCTTCGCTCTCTTCAACGAGGATAAAAAATTTGGTCCAACTTCTGAGAGAAACTATGGACTCTTCTTCCCTAATGAGAAGAAAGTGTATGATATTCCTTTCACTGTCCAAGGACTTCAACATTATCATGATTCCGGTGGTGGTGGAAGTTCAGATGATAAACCTCCGATGAGTAAAGGTGTATCGAAAAGCTTGAATGGATATTCATGGTGTGTGGCTAATAAAGATGCTGGGAAAGAGAAATTACAAGGAGGTTTAGATTATGCTTGTGGTGAAGGTGGTGCTGATTGCCGTCCGATTCAACCTGGTGCCACGTGTTATAATCCTGATTCACTTGAAGCTCATGCTTCGTTTGCTTTCAATAGTTATTATCAGAAGAAAGGTCGTGCCGGTGGAAGTTGTTTCTTCGGCGGCGCTGCTTACGTCGTTAGCCAACCTCCGAGTGCGTATTTTATCACTTCCTCTTTGTTTTTCTTTTTTTTTTGTCTAACGTACGCCGATTAGGGTTGCGTGGTTTTGGGACTCTTTAATTGGGCGCAAGTAAAGAGTCGTTGTGTCTATGTCATGCTAACGTAAACTGATTGTAGATTGTGTAGCGCATTTTATCTCTTCCTCTCTGTTTTTCTTATTATATGCCGCGCACGTTAGGATTAGGTTGACGTTTTCTGCTAACTTACGCCCATTAAGAGTAGATTTTTTTTTTGCTAACATAAACTGTTTATAGCACTATGTGTGGACGAGAGAGGTCAAATATTATGTGGCGCATTGTATCACTATGTCTCTATTTTTGTTATTATATGTCGCGTACGTCAATACTCGATTGACGCTTTTTGCGTACGTACGCCGATTAGGGTTGCGTAGGCTTTGAGACTCATTAAGTGTAGTTGTGTCTATGTCATGCTAACGTACACTGATTATATAGATGTGGTCAAAGAAATAGCACGATGTGTGGACGACATAGGTCAAATATTCCCACGTTAATCTAGATCTGTTAAATGTGACGTGGCAAAGAGAATCCTATGATTTTTTTTTAGAATAGATATTTGTTTTTTGTAGGATTTTTAGAATAGATAATTTACTGTAATGTTGTTTACTTTGATGATGTTTTATGAATTTAATGAGTTTAATTTAATGTGAATATGCAGAGTACGGAAAGTGCGAGTTTCCGACAGGATACTAAAGGAGGAAATGGAATCCAAGAGAAAGATTTGAGTTAGATTAATTTTTCTCTATATATATATATATTATATTTATGTCGATCTAAAAAAATATATTCGTATCTTTGACGTATTTTGTTTGTACCAGATGTTTTAGTTATTTTGTAACTTCTGACTTTTAATGTTATGTTGTTAATATCAAGCTAGACTATTTTTTAAATACTTTCTAACTACTATCTTTTATATATTTGAGCAAGCAAGACATTGCAATAATCTTCTCACAAAATTGTAAATGGTAATTGTGGAATTGTGCGGAATTTTTTTTATTTTTATGTAGAATTTTATGAAATTATTTAAAATTAAATGGTAATAGCTGAATTATGTTAACTAAATGTGGAATCTGACAGAATTTTTTTTAATAATTAAATTGACAAAATCTAATTGATAGTCAAAGTCTCTTCTAAAATTCCATTTAATTTTATCTTTAGTAGTGGATTGACGTTTGCTGCATAGATTCATATACCAAAAAAATTTAGAACTAAAACTAAACCGAGTTCGAACCAAAATAAATGAAATATAACAATACATTTACAATATTATCTATAGTTAGTTGTATATATTATTTTATGTGAAATCTAGTAAAATTATTTAAAGATTAAGATAGTGAAATTTAATGTACTAGTTTAGTAACGGAAAATATGTAACATTGTGCATTAAAAAGTAATTAAGTTTTTCAATTATATATATATATATATTTGTAAAAATCTAATTAATACTTTAAAATAACTACATAATAATTAAAAAGATTAAAATATAATCTTATAAAATCAAATAATAATTAGGTATGAGCATTCAGATATTTGTTCAGATTCTAGTACGATCATTTCAGATTTTGGATTTTTGGTTCCACTCATTTAAGACTCATTAAGGTATTTTTATTTATCGGATCGCGTTTGGTTCAAGTATAGATTAGGTTCCGGTTACCAAATTTTTACAAAAAAATCAAAATTAATGAAGATTTAACAAAAGGTTTTCAAAACCAAAATTTAAAAAAAAAAATATCGGGTATCCGTTCGATTCAACTTTGTGTTTGTGTTCAAGTATGATCTTTCAGATACCTAGATTTAATGCACATTCAAGTATGCTCTTAGATTTAATTTAGTTTAGTTCCTCTTAATTAATTCGAATCGGTTTATGTTCGATTTTTAAATTTATGCCCAAAACTAGTCATAATTATTGGCTAATATTCATGTATTAGTTACATAAAAATGATAATTAAGTGAGACAATAACACAATGACACAAAAACAATAAAATAAATACGACCTATAGGAAAAATATAATGAAAAAGTAATATAATTATATACAATTCCTCCAGTTTCCTCTAATGCAACCGGTAAATGTTTTAAAAAAAGTTAGCTGAATATGAAAATTCAGCATATTCAGCTGAATTCCACTTACACCAATTAGGCTCTAAGTGTAAAGTGTGTATAGTTTGTAGATTTTGTTTTAGGATAAAAATGGTCTAGATATGAGACTTATCGAGTTAGAAAATGAGATTATATCACATTATAGACGATTTATCGAGTTAAGAAAATGAGATTATATCTTAGCTCCTTAACGATTTTTTCTTGTTTTTCCTTTCGTTTTATGAGGATCTTTATCGCAAAGTCTCAATCTGATTCTAGAAGGAATCTTAATTTTACAAAAACTAGAGAGGTTTTATACCTCCATGTTTGTAGATTTGAGGAGGGGATAAACGAAAGTTGATTTGTTTCTTCTATTTAAATACATAAATTATGTATGTCTCAGTATTTTTTATATTTCAAAGAAAAGTTAAACTATACATGCATTTTAGAAATAGGTAAAGTAAAGAGAAAAAAAAATTGAAAGAGTTCCTAACATTGGATAATGGAGTTTGGGATTAAAATTCCTAGTAGTGTGAGACGCATGGAAAACAAAAGTCTTAATTTTTATGATTTTAACTAAAAAGCATTTTTCTCGCCCGTAATGTAAGGGAGACTATTAATGGTTTGAGCCTCGTAAACTTATCACGATCCTGATGAATCAGTAATGTATTATTCAGTTAACAAAAGAAAACCAAACAAAAATACAAACATATTAAGTTATCATTTCACGACATTAGCACTGATCACATACACATATAGTTATGTATCAAAGCTTGGAATTATATATGAGACAAAATGATGGAAATTTTGATTTTCTTAAAACCTGGAGATGCATAGAGATACAATCATAATTTTGTAAGAAATTGATTTGTTTTCTTGTATGTTTTATTGGTTAAGGTATTGGGGACATTCATCACATAAAGGGACGAAGGAAAAACTATATGCAAAAAAGTCTTTAGCAACAAATGAGTCTCCTCAGATGTATGCAGAGCATTTGGCAAAACTTGCTGTTGTGTTCTTGGTTTTGATGGGTTGCTGGTGAGGTTTTTAGATATCGATCATTATTTATTGTGGTGATAGATCATGTAACCATATGAAGCAGTATCTAGAAATTCTCTGGTAAAGTGGAAAAATTCCTATAATATTTAGATTCATATAATTTTAGACACTTATTAATGTTGTATATATTATAGGTTGGATAATTTCTGAATATTGAAATTTAGTTAAAAGCTGATGAGTGACTTGTTTCGTTTCTAACAGAGTGAATCATGGTGATGGTGATTCCTGAATTCGTAAAAAATAGTCTTAAACTTTATTTTGAGCTACAGGAAATATGTTTTTATATAATTTTAAACTTTATTTTAAACAATTTTTTATATAATATATGTATTATTATAGTTTAATTTCATAAGTTTTTTTTCTGAATTTTTTATATAATATGTATTATATATTTAAACTTAAAAGTATATTGAAAAAATTTATTTCAATTTTTAAAACTTTATATGTATATTTCATTATTTCTAAAAATTGATTCCAAATATTTTCCTAATTTATAAGTTTATATTGTCCAAGATTCCGTCATACCAGGACTTCCGTCGATCTCGTCCTAGCTCGTCATGTGCTGGACCATCCGGTGAGCATCGAGGTCATCTCCTTGTTCTCGATCCTACTCGGATGGTCGAGAAATCGACATGGTAAGTTCTAAAATATTGTGTTTATTCTATTTAATATCTGTTCATTTTAACTGACTTTTCTCAAAATTTAGCTTTCAGGTCAACAAAAAGATAGTCAAATTGGAGAGGAGTTTGATTCAGACGCAGCTCGATTGGCCTTATCCCACATTCAGCAAGTTCCCGTTAGACCTGAAGGAGACGTGGTTCAAATCGTTCGCGGTAACATAAATTTTTTGAATCTCTTTATATTTTATATTCTTATATATTTTACTCATTTTTTCGTCTTACTCATGCATTCGGTCTTAGCCAGCAGGAGCATCAGAAACTGGTTGATCTTCGAGCCAACCAGTCGCAGTTACAGCAGACCGTGGAACAGATCCAAAGTGATTTTCGCGCTTATCAGCAGATGAATGAAGAGCGGCAATCGAGGCATGAAGCTCAGATTGCCAGGCTCCTGTCGATGTTAGACACTTTATCCTCATTCCCAGATAGCGAGACTCAGGACCCGAGGCTCTAGTTTCGGATCCAGTTTATGTGTAATAAAAACATAACTAGTACAATTTAATTAACTTTTATAAATTATAAATATATTAATTTTAAAATTTTTTATTTAAATTTTTTATTTAATTATATAAAAATTAAATTAAAATATATATATATATATATATATATATATTCCGCGGAATTCGTCGGATCAAAACCCGACCGAAACAGACGGAGACTTCCCGACGATTTTCGACGACATAATACCGACCGAAACTAACGAACTAAACCCGAGGATTTTCTACGGTCAAAATCCAACCGAAACTGACAGCGTTAACTCAACGGTTTCCGACGGTCAAAACCGACCGAAACCGACAAAAATAACCCGACAATAATCTATGGTCATTGCCTGACCGAAACCGACGGTTTTGTCGTCCGTCAGTTTCCGCCGGTTTTGGCCCGACAAAATCCGACGGATTCTTAGTTTTCGACCAAAATTTTGCGACAACAATTTTTCGTCGGGTTTTGTAGGAAATGACCAATTTCCGATGAAAACCGACGGGATTTGTCGTAGGAATCGACCATGTTTTCTTAGGCTTCTAAAATTTAGGTAAAGATAAACAATACTGAAAGCATGCAGATTACAAAGATTTGTTTAGTCTTTGGTTTTATCCATAAGGACAAGAACCCAATAGCAACCTCCGTCTAAATTACCGCAGTCTATAGCGTTTAACACATCGTCTACAGGTAGAGAGCTGACGTTCGATCCCTCGAAAGGTAGAATATCTTCACAAGCTTTGCTCACAAAGAGAGAAAGAGAAGATCAAGTTAAAAAGACAGTTGCATTTGGTAAAATGAAATGAAATTAGCCATATAATCTAAAACCTTAAAAAGAAATTACACTAACCAAAGAAGAACCACAACTTTAGTGGATGATGCACATTCCCCATATTATATTCTTAGGGTAGAGTAGAGGCTGTACTCACTAAGACATCGAACAAACATCAGACACATGGAACGACTAACTAATTAAAAGCAAGAGTTACAATTTTTTATACGTGAATCAGACAATGTGAAACAATTGTTAAAAAGAAACACGAACCAAAGAAGAAGAGTCATATGATCATACAACTTCACCCATCTTTGTCACGTTTACGATTTGCTCTTCTTTATTTTTCTTCTTCAAACTCATTGTTATCATCTTCACCTTCCCTTGTCCCTTAAAACACGATACAAACACATTGGAAATGAAGAGAACCTGATCGAGTAATTGAAGAGAGCCAGGCTTGTAGCTAGCAGACGAATAAGTTCTTTCACAGATTGGTTTAGAGATATATGAACGAAAGGTTCTCTTCATAGATTAGCCAGGCTTGTAGCTAGCAGATAGATTTCAAGGTCGCGTCTCCTTCCATGGACATCGAGAAACCTTGTAGACGAATAAGTTCTTTCACAGATTGGTTTAGAGATATATGAACGAAAGCGAAGGCTTTGATGGGTGAGACTGAGAATTGGAATCAGATGCAGACGTCGTTGCTCTCGAATAATGGAAATAGATTAGAAAGGTCGTGAAACAGGCCGACTTTAAGTTGGTTCGATGTGATATATTCGGATACTTTGTGATAACCGAACGAAACCGTATAGAAAACTAATTACATGATACATACTTTTATGGTCAAGTTGAATGGGTAACAAATTGTGTCTCATATATACAATTCTAACACTGTTCTTTTCTTTTTAACATTGCCCATCATGATTTGTTCAATAAAATTTAACATTTTAGCCTACTATCTTTTCTATATTATTTTCTTTTATATTTTCATACATTGGAAAAATGTGTACGAAGATTTGATAAGATTTTATAATGTTCCTCATAAATAAGTTTATTTCATTAAAAAAATTTAGTTTAATAATAATATTATAGAAAATAATATTTTGGTGCTGTGTTTTTTTGTCAACTCACATTAATAAAACACCAAAAGAGGATAAGTTACACTTCTATACCAATAGGTGACTCTCTCGAAGAACGAGTTAGAGCATCAGCCTTATGGTTTAGAGAGCGCGGAATTACATGAAGAGAGAAAACACTAAAAAGAGACTTCAACCTGTAGAAATTCTCCTGGTATGGTTGGAAAGCCGGCCACTCTTCTGAATTGAGGAATAACTTCAGAGCATCCGAACAATCTGTAGCTAACTCCACTTCTAGGAACTGGTAAAAAATCAGAGATTCCATAGCCCATAGAATAACTTCCACCTCCGAGTGCAATGCCGAGAGACTTCGCCAAATTTGTCGTGCTCCCCTACAATCTTCATGTACAGCATCCGAAAAACAAATCCACCCCAGACCCGAAACAAGGTCCGAACTTTTCCAAGAGGCATCAACGAAACATCTATAACCCGCAAATGTTGGGTCCACGATCAAAGGTAGAGACACCTCTGACCAAATCAAATCCGAGCTTCGTAATCCGTATTGGGTTGCATTCAACACTTTGGTGTTGTGTTTAGTAATTAAAAAAATAAATACTATAACACCGAATTAAATGAAACAAGTGTTTATTATAGAGTTAAACAATATATAAACTTTATATAAATTTGTGTTTTATGAAAATAATTTACAATAAATAAAAATTCAAGCAGCGAATATTGAGTAAAAGACACGTGACATTGTGGTCTGTGTTCTTTTTTCAATATTGTTTTTTTTTTTTTTTTTTTT
>OVAX01000248.1:21939-49803 GCA_900406405.1 Lepidium africanum | reverse complement strand
AATTTTTTTTTTTTTTTTTTTTTTTTTGGTTTTCATTCTTTTTTCAATATGTTAGAACTAATTCAACACAAATTAATCTGCTTTATGTCAATACCTTAATTCAACTTTCTCATCACACATATTCAACTACGTTTTATTATTATTCAACGTCTCCATTATAGGTGGTTTAATAGTTTAGATTAAGATTATCTTCTTACTTAAAGTGTATATTACAGCTACATTTGTTTTGTGAATTATAGAAAACATCATAAAGGAAAAGAAAAGTCAAATCAAAACAATATGCTATAGATTGGTTTTTCTAATATTACTAAATAAGTTAGTTGAATAGAAAAAAAGAGAATGAGTTGGTTGAATTTGAGTACTAGATTTAGTTAATAACTTTATTTGAGGACCAAAACGAATGACTTGTGAGACCTTGTTGAATAAGATTATAATCAAAAAATGAAATAGCCATGAACAAACACACAATTCTCATTCACTACTTCTCACTTCTATATAAACTCTCCTACACTCTTTTACAAAAACTCATCTAATTCCATTACAATTTTCTGTTACTATTCAAAGTTTTTTTTAACTTTCCTTACCAACACTTTACCTCTCTTACGATTCTAAGAATGTTTTACAATCTCCAAAGTTTGCCTCAGGTTGATGAAGGTAACTTTTAATAAACTTAGTTTATTTTGTTTGCATTACATTTGTATAAACATAAACTACATTGTTTTACAAAATTCTTTATATTATTTTGTAGAAATGAAAAAAATCATAAACAAGACCATTGATCCAAGAATTGAGGTGACTGATTCTGAAATGGTCACACTGGGTAAATGGATTAAAAATTCTAATAATCAAAACAAAAACTATTGTGTGACGAGAAACTTACCTGAATACACAAAAGGACTCTTCCGCATAGATATGGAAGAAGTTGAATTTTGGAATGGGTGGGATGGTTTAAAGTGGAACCATAATTCTACCACGGTAACTATTACGGTAAGTCTTTACACCTCTAATCTCTATTTTTAAATGGTATAAAACATTATACAATATAAAATCTATAAATCAATATGTTTTTGGATCCCAATCTAGTTTTCGGTTTGATTTATAAAGTTTTTACTAGTTATTTTAAATGTTTTTCTTGTTTAATATGCTTTTGTAGAAATATGGAAATACAAATTTAAAAAAATTTGTGACATTACATGCTGTTATCAATGATTATTACAAAACTATTTACAAAATGGAAGGCCCTCATGGAACAATGATATTGGTTCATTACCAGCAGAAAGCTCCTCTCTAGTCCCAAAGAATCAAAAGAAAGTGCTAACATAAAACTTATTTAATTATGTTAATCATGTGTTTATTGATCCACTTTTATGTTTTTATTGTGTTATTTGCTTTTTTTATCTTCTATTTATCAGCTGCGTGATTGAAATATACATTATTAAGAATTTACTTTTAGGCATATATGGTTGGTACTAAAGGTGTTCTTGCGCCTAAACGGAACAAACACATTTTCGGTGTGATCCTTTGTCACATGGTTCATATATATTCTCGTTTAAAGACTCGTTCGTTTGTATGTGATGAGGAGGGGCTGTGATTATGCAGTCACATTAACTTAAATAGAAATGTAAAAAAATTGAAAATGTGCACTTGTATAATTGGAATAGTATTTGTAGTACTGTGGTACTCACACAATAAGTCTTGTAAGGTCTATGCTTACTCAAATGTTTGCAAACTGATAAGACATAGATTGCAATTGTTACAAGAACAAACAAGTTTATTGTCTAATAATGAGCATGTGTTGTTTTATCCTCATAAAATTTGAACATGTAAAGCCCTACACAAGTTTACTTTTTTTTATATAATTATAACCCCTTAAATTTTTGTTTCGATTTAAAATTTACCTTGTAAAAAAGCTATCCAATTACCCTAATTCTCTCTCGTTAAAAACTCCAATCTCCTCCGTCTCTCCCTTTCCGGTCGCCGTTGCTTGTCACTGGTGGCCGGGGAGGGACCTCGTTTGTTTCTTTCCTTTCCTTTCCTTCCTTTCATATCTTCTTATCTCCCGTCCGGATTCGTCTTCTTCAGCCATAGAATTTCTCCTCAGGTTTTTCTTTTTTGCAGATCTTAGTCTCCTCCGGTGAGGTTGCAGCGGCTCACCGGCAGAGGTTGGTGGGGGCGACGGCGGTTACAAATCTAGAGGACAAACCTGTTTCGCGTTGGTTATAATGCCTCATCCACCGGTGAGTCATCGACTAGGTTTTTGCTTCTATCGCCGACATGAGTGGCGATAACACATTCTGATGGTGTTGTGATGCCAGCGAGAGGGTGAGATTGGAGAGAGCTTCGTCATTTTTGACCGATGTGAAACCTATTCAACCTCGAGGACGGGTTAAAGGTTTCGTTTTCAGTCCCTCACGGCGTTATCCACCTTTTCGCTTCCGGAATATCTCCACCGCACTCGAAGACAAGTGGTCTTGATTTGGTCTCCGAAAGGCGGATCTCTCGTTTCTCTCAATCCATCTGGTTTCTTGCTTCTCTTGGCTTCTCCGTTAGCGGTTAAGTGTCTTGGCGGTTTCTTCAGCAACTCTAGTCGATGGCGACAACTTCAGGAAGTCTGATCTCTTTTCTCTCCAGTGGCAACTCGGAACTCTTCAAGCAGGCGGCGGGTTCCCTCTCCCGATCAGCGGTTAGGGTTCAGGGTGGGTAAAGTGTGCTTCATTGGACCAGATTTTAATTTCTTATGGCCCATTAGGTTTGAATCAGGGCTTTTTTTTATTTTCTAGTTTTCTCTGTTTGTTTGGTTGCTAATACCTTTGCTTGATGCTTAGGTTTCGGGAATGGTAAGGTTAGTTTTATTCTAGTTACTGGTTTTATTCATACTTTCTCTGCATAGCATTTAGCTTTATCTCATTCTTAGGATTCTAGAGATTAGTTTTAAAGTCACTATTGTATGAATTTGTAATTCCTTTACCATTTCCTCATATGTAATATTCATTTATCAATATTACTGCCCTTGACAAACAAAAAAAAGCCCTCCAATTGTAACAATGTAATCAATTATAGACGATGTACATCTTATTTAGTATGAGTAAACGTGATTGGAACAAAACTAAAGTATAATTCTTTGACAAAAAAAAGCATGATTTCAATTAAGGATTTAAAATAGAGAGTTTTATCAAAACAGGCACTATGCCTCGAGAAAATTTTAAATCAGGTATAGAGCACTTTAGTAATGATTTATATTTTTTTCTCACTTTTTTGCTCTTGGCTTCCCAACGTGTGAAATCACATGCCAATTTTAATTTACTAACTTCATCTCACGTGACCTTTATGTACATAATTTCGTATCAACAAAAGTTTTGCAACAAAGGTAAAAACAAAAAAAAGTGTTAGTGGAGTTATAATTAACAAATTATGAACTTTATTTTACACATCCAGTATAATAGTAACTAGTTGTTTCAGAGTTTAAAAGAGAATAAGATTCCAAAATGCCGTTTAACGTAACGAAGTGTTAAATAATAACAACCACCACATATAAAACCTCTGTAACAAACGCAAAGAATCATACAGAAAACAACATCCAACTTAATACATAAGAAAAAATGAAAATTCAGTATCTGCAGAAGCCCGAGTAATTCAAACCATAATCTCGTTCTAGAATGCTTTGAAGTAACCTTTGACTACGTTTGTTGCAAAACGGGAGTGTACGTCGTACCACTTAATGCATAAGAAGACTGATTCTCAAGAGGCAAGGTTGAACCAAAGAAAGAACCCATCAGGACACGCAATGGAATAACATACGCAGAGGGGTTAAACTTTGCAGTACGAACAGAAACCTAAAAACAAACCAAAAGAAGAAAAACTGAATAAGTTAAAAGTTTAATGAAACTGAAAAAAAACAAAGCAAAGTAGAAAGGAAAACAATGAAAGAAAACGGGTAATTCCAAAACCACAAAGCAAAGTAGAAAGGAACACAATGAAAGAAAACGGGTAAGACAAAACAAAATCAACAAGAACTATGTAAATTAGCTTAACAAGTTGCAATGTAAAAAGACATACCCACACAGACCCATCACATTATTTGACATTGAAGTGACAAAAATGAAACACACAAGAACAAAAATACCAAAACCAGAATACAAGGTTAAAAGAAACACATTAAAAGAAAACAAGACGAGGAAATCAACAAGAACTAAAACACAATATGGCAAACATGAATACATACCCACATAGACCCCTCACGTAATTCAGCAGGAAAAGTTTTTGAATGCAAAACAATGAAATGGAAGAGAGCTGAAAGCAGGTCGAGAAGAGTCATTAAAAATCAACAAAGGTAGAAATAAAGAAAGAGACTATATATATAAAAAAACAAAGCTTCAGAGACGGAAATCGAAACTTAGAACGCAACGAAAGAAGCAAAAGTACTAACAGAAATTAAGAGTACATGAAACCTTAAACCAAAATAGATAATCACATATAATCTAAGAATAAGAGTAACAGAAACATAACAATAACAATAACAAATAAAACCACACAAACATACACAGAACACATAATCGAAAATTACGAAAACAAGAACATAATAAACGGAAAATGGGAAACGAACCAGCAATGCAATAATAAAGGAGCCTACATGTGAGATTTCAGAGAACACGGTTAAATGAAAATCATATTGAGAATGGTGAAAAGGAATAACGTGTTTGGAGCAAAAGAAACCGCAACCAGATAAAACAATTCAAATCCAGTACAAAGGGATAACAGAACCATAAAAGAAGAGAAATCATAACGAAAGGAATAAGTAAAGAGTCGAGAACAACGATGATTAAATGCGAAATTAACAAGAACCAATCCAGATTTTCGTATGATAACAGTGAACTCTGCAGGAAACAAAAGTACGTCAAAAAAAAAACAAGCAAGCAACAAACTGGTAATGAATCTTTAGAGGTACATATTGCAGAACAAACCAAGAATGAAAACATAAGCACAAGTTATCAGTAAAGAGGCCGAAACAATGATCAGTGAATGAGCAGTTAACAAGGAACACCACAGCTCACCAATTTAAGAAGATAACACTAAACATTGGTGGATACAACAATTACTAACAAATGCAAATAAGAGAAACACACAGAGAAGTCAGAGGGAGATTATTAGAAATGAAAAGAAGTGGAATAAATAAATGAAAGATGCAACAAAGTATTGATTAAACTTTTGACAGACATATAACTGAACAAAAAAAATACCAAAAACCATAACCAAATGTATAAAAACCACTCCAAAACAACAATGAGTAAATGCAAACTTAACAAGCACGAAAAGGAATCCAGTGTTCCTGATAACAATGAACTATGCTCAAAACAATGATAGGAGAAGAGATTCCCAGATAAGAAGCACAATACTATACACAGAAGAGAAAAGCATAGACAGCACAAAAATGGCAAAGATGAAAGTGAATAACGAACAAGAGAGGGAAAAACGAACAACTTACAAATCGTTCAATTGAAATTTAAATTAAATAAGAGCACACAAAATTCATAAATGATACTAACCTTTCACACGAGTGTCTAAGATTCACAGACAAAGAATCTCTTTAAAATAATATAATTTACGATTTATGTAAAAAGTATCTTAAATAAAAAAACATGATTCAAATGGATACATAAGCCAAGAAAAAGCCCAATGTCATGGTTGAACATTAGTTTCTATATCGGTGGTTTTGGAACTATTGTGAAGTTTCATAATACATTTTGTATATCAACTCAAGTGTTATAAAAGTTCAATCATTTTCTGTATTCTCTTCTATTGATATCATCGCTATGTAATATAAACTCTACTAGCATTACTAGGGAAGAAAAAACCCAGTGGCATTAGAGAATAGTGTTTAAGTCTTAATTATTAGAATTTATCATTCAAGAAAAAAATCCCTACAACATGAAAGAATATAGAAACTTAAGTAGATGATAAAGATGAAATTTTTTTACTATTAGAATCGATCACTCGAGCATGATTCAACAAGAAGTTTAGTATGAATTTAGTCAGAATCTAGTTTAATATATCACTAAAATTAAGCAAAATCTCTTCTTTTTTTAATTTTTACTTTCTTTATGACAAAGATAATTTAATGTTTTCTATTTTCGACTTCACTTGGTTAACGTTATAATTTGAGGGATTTTACACTTTTACAAGATTATATTTTTAAAACATCAAAAATTCAGAAAACTTTTTTTTTAGAAAGATCAAGGTTTAAAATCCTCAATAAAAACATCAAAAATTCAGAAGACTTTTTTTTGGAAAGATCAAGGTTTAAAATCCTCAATAAAAACATCAGAGCTATATTCATATTATTTGTAAATGTCAGGATTTAATATTTCAGAAAAAAACTTTAAAACATCATAGCTATATTCAATAAAGAGTCTTTTGCGTGTTTTAAATGGATAAAAAAATCCTAACAATTTCCAAAAACATTAAAAATCTCTAGAAAAATTTAAAAACAGGTTTTTGGATCAGTTCATATCAAGCTAAAAATCATTAAATATGGATGTTGGTACACTATATGGAATCACGCTAAGTGTTGTTCGAGGACTTTAGTAGTTGCAAAACAAGAATTGTGCATTTTGACATCAAACCTCAGAATATATTGTTAGATGACAATTCCTACTTTACAATGTCATACTTTGACCTCTCTAGGCTATGCAAGAAAGAAGATATCTTATCATTGTAAGACGCAAGAAGAACAATAGGATCATCGCATCCGAGATATTTTCAAGAATATACGGCAAAATTACCAATAAATCTGATGTTTATAGTTATAGTATGTTGGCCTTCAAAGTGTTTAGAGATAACAACAAAGAAGATGTCACTTCTAACTCAAGTTCAGCTTACTTTAGAGAATATATCCAAAAAAAGGTTGAGAATAGAGATTATAGATGGAATGGAAGTATGGTGATGAAATAACAACAGAAGAGAAAGAAATTGCAAAAAGATGACATTGGTAGGTCTAAGGGGTCATAATAATCAAGTTTGTGTCAAGACCACATCACATTTTTCAAACCTATGCGGAAAGATAAAAGTTGAATTTCAAATATTCAAATATTTATAGAGATAACATCGCATCACCTTTTGTTTTGAAATCAGAAATTAAAACATTATTTTTGTAGACTAATAAAAAATGCATTACTTATTATTTGATTACTTTTGCTTATTTTTTTGCTTACATTTTGCTTATATATTGCTCATGTTTTAGTTAGATTTTTCAAAATTCTTTGGCTTTTGTATTTTAAATTTTTAAACAGTATTAATAAAATCATTAAAAAATAATAAGTTATTATTCAATTTATCTAAATTTTAATTTCATATTTTAGAAAATATTTGATTCAGTATTTTGATTATATAGAATAAATATGAATAGAGGAGACAAAAAGAATTTAACATGAGAATTGTCTAAGTTTTTGGTTTGAACCACATATAGTTACACCAGATATTTTAATATACACTTTTTCTCTAATCGTCAATCTGCTTTTTCTAGGAAAAAGTTAAAAATGTGTTACTTTCATGTAAATCGGAGAGAAAAACAAAGGTGGATGACATACTATTACTATAAAGCGAGAATAATTGTGTTCATCCACTATTTTCTTCTTCCAACACATCCTCTTTGACGAATTTGTATGTGAAGAAAAATTAAAAAAGCTTAAAATTTGTGGTACAATTTTTCTGCTTCAAAAGACTTACCGTAATTAAATAAGTATTAATAGCTCATTGTCTTGACCCTCTTAACCTACTCATCTTTGTAGGCACTTTCTCTTGATTCTTTGGAACTAGAGAGGAGGTTTCTGCTGGTAATGAACCAATATTATTGTTCCATAAGGTCCTTCCATTTTGTAAATAGTTTTGTAACGATCGTTGATAACAGCATGTAATGTCACAAATTTTCTTAAATTTGTGTTTCCATATTTCTACAAAAGCATATAAAACAAGAAATTACATTTTTTAAAAACTAGTAAAAACGTTATAAATCAAACCGAAAACTAAATTGGGATCCAAAAACATATTTGATTTATAGATTTTTTATTGTATAATGTTTTATACCATTTAAAACTAGAGATGCAAGGTGAAAAGTCTTACCGCAATAGTTACCGTGGTAGAATTACGGTTCCACTTGAAACCATCTCATTCATTTCAAAATTCAATTTCTTCCATATCTATGCGGAAGAGTTTTTTTGTTTATTCAAGTAAATTTCTCGTCACACAATAGATTTTGTTTTGATTATCAGAATTTTAATCCATTCACCAAGTATGACTATGTCAGAATTAGTCACCTCAATTCTTGGATCAATGGTCTTGTTTATGATTTTCTTCATTTCTACAAAATAATATAAAGAATTGTGGAAAATAATGTAGTTTATGTTTATAAAAATGTAATGCAAACAAAATAAACTAAGTTTATTAAAAGTTACCTTCATCAACCTGAGGCAAACTTTGGAGATTGTAAAACATTCTTAGAATCGTAAGAGAGGTAAAGTGTTGGTAAGGAAAGTTAAAAAAAAACTTTGAATAGTAACACAAAATTGTAATGGAATTAGATGAGTTTTTGTAAAAGAGTGTACGAGGGTTTATATAGAAGTGAGAAGTAGTGAATGAGAATTGTGTGTTTGTTCATGGTTATTTCATTTTTTGATTATAATCTTATTCAACAAGGTCTCACAAGTCATTCGTTTTGGTACTCAAATAAAGTTATTAACTAAATCTAGTACTCAAATTCAACCAACTCATTCTCTTTTTTTCTATTCAACTAACTTATTTAGTAATATTAAGTAAAACCAATCTATTGCATATTGTGTTTTTTGTCAACCTTACTCATTCTTTCTACTAATAGGATCGACAAAAACGTAATCTATAACTAAATTATTCTCACTGAAGCTAACGAAATTTGAACCTGATCTATAATATACTGTTTTGATTTGACTTTTCTTTTCCTTTATGATGTTTTCTATAATTCACAAAACAAATGTAGCTGTAATATACACTTTAAGTAAGAAAATAATCTTAATCTAAACTATTAAACCACCTTTACTGGAAGCGTTGAATAAAAAATAAGTAGTTGAATATGTATAATAAGAGCGTTGAATTAAGGTATTGACATGAAGCGGATTAATTTGTGTTGAATCTATATATATACTAAGAGTTTCTAATTGTGGCCTCTTAAACCATCCACCTAAGCAACTTAAACTACTTCTTAAAATTGCCACGTCAGCTCTTTACCAAAATTCATTGCCACGTCAGCTACAAGCAGTTTTCTCTCAAGGAATCGGAATTGATTCTGACCTCTTCGAACATCCCACTCGATCGAGATTAATGCATTTACTTTCAAGTATTGCCATCACAGCTTCTCATGAATTTCGATCTCCTAAAACGTTTCATATATCATAGCTACTTTGTTATATGTTTCATTTCGTTTGAGCTTCTCTCTACGTTGGACATGGATGCAAGTCTGAATCGGTGCCTACTTCAAAAACACCTTCTTCCCAGTAAAAATTCTAAGCAAAATGTGAGTTTGCTTTTCAATCATTCAAAATCGATACTATTTTAGTGAATGAAAATTGTTTCCTTTTGATTGTTTGGTGCTCGTCATTCCAAAAAGACAGTCACTGAAATGTTAAATCAAAGCAAGTATTCACTTCTCCTGAGTTCGGCAAGATGATTCGAGTAACAATGAAAGCCATGAACAGCAAGGCGGCGTTCCATTCCATGACTCTGAATCCTCATCTTCTCATCAACAAAACAATTAATTATGTCATTGATTATGTCCACGCAACTTAAGATTTCCATGGCAGGTTCAGGTGATCACTCTCCCCTGCAAGACAGTTTGGTTCGTTGATTGATGCTAAAACTTTTTTGTAACTAAGTTTCCGATGCTTATATTATAGGGAAGCATCCAAGGTCCTCAAAATCAAGGGATATGAGTCACAAAAGTTATCAAATAAGAAACAATGGGCCACATATACTCAAAAGTTTCTCAAAGTTATTTTTTGAGGGCTTTATGAAACTATTTTTGTCCAGATGATGAAAGGGAACAATCTCAGTTATAACAGAAAGCACATGAATGTGTAGAAGAGATCTTTGAATTGTACAAAATAGTTGATGGAGTTCAGCCACTTGGTAAGTTTACTTTCCCCTCATTTAGTTCTCAAGATGGAATTTTAGAAAAGCAAATCGATGAAGCAATAATATATGAATGCGTAAAAACAGTTCTTGAGCATCAGGATCTCAAGCAAAAGTACAGCAAAGAGCAAGCAAAGAAGTAATTGTATATATACAAGAGACTAAAGGCAAAGAAATGAAAACCATCCTTTATCCAAACAATTAGGGTCTTTTGTATTTGTTGCCCTTCGAATAAGGAGAAGACCTCAATTAAGTTTGCCACAATCATCGATTTTGATGGAAGGAAAATGGATGACATATAACACTACCTTGACCATTGTTTGATGTATAAACTCTACCAGACTTGAGAATGTTCTTGGAACTATTTCCTAACAACACCAACGTTGATCATAAAGTATTAACAACTCTCTAATCATCAACAAATTTTCTTTCTTCATCTTGCAGTTGATGTCTTTGTTCATGCTTCTCCTATGGACGTTTGAGTGCTAGACTGGTACAATATATTTACTCTTGCACACGGCGAAACATGAACACGAAAGTTTACAATGATAAGTACTCCACTCATCTAAAGAATCGTGATCGTGAAATAATTATTTGAAGCTGCTAGAGAAAGGAAAGATACATGCTCATATAACATCACCATGATCGAAGAAGTAATGAATCTGTCCTCTATTAGATCATAAACACTAATGGATTAAAACAAAAACCCTCTATAATATATTTGTATTTTCCAGCCAAGATTGGAAAGAAAACAATACTCTGATGGGTCCCATCATATTTCTAGATAAGTAGAAGCAACGGTGGAATATTTGATATGTATATCTTTCAAATTTTTCAATCTTGTTTTACATACAAATAAATTATGTTTATCACTTTGAGGAATTGTATTTGGTGAAGTCAAAGGACCTTAGTTGAAGAAAGAGAAGGGGAAACATCTCAATAAGCATTGCGAAAGTTGTAGCAATACAAAAGGTCACATTTTTGGAAAACATATATCAAAATACACAGATTGGCATCAATCAAGTGAAACACGCTTGAAGTTCGAGAAAGAGAAGTGGTGAGATAAAGTTCTGGACTATGTTTGGTGTTTTCATTATGTTGAAATTTTTCGATTGTTGTTATTGATTATATTTAGGAAGTGACAAGCAGATAAAAAGAATAAGAATACAGGTTTTCAAGTCTATAATTTTGTAAAATTCTATATGTTAAAATCATAGTTTGGTTATTAATTAATTAAATGTTAAATATATATACAGTTATAGCATCAACACCGGGCGTAGCCCGGTTTAACCCTAGTTAGTTCTAACATGAACACAAAGATGATAGATCACACTGTTACGTATCATTTGTTCAATATTCGTTGTTTGAATTTGTATTTATAGTAAATTATTTTCATAAGATTTATTTTTTTTTGTACTCTATGAAAAATTCTTGTTTCATTTAATTTGGTGTTGTAGTGTTCAAGTTTTTTTATCTCCAAACACAACACCAAAATATTACATTCTAATTTATTATTATTAAATTGAAGATGTTTAATGAGATCATCTTGTTTATGAGAAACATATTTGTAAATTTTAGAATTTACATTTTTCCAATATATTAATTTTATAAAATCTTGAAACTTATAATACTATATAGATTTGATGATGCTCAAAAATATAAAAGAAAAAAGAAAGGAAATATAGTAGGGTAACATGTTAAAAAAATTTAAACAAATTATCATAAAATGGCAACTGGACTTTAACCTAGTGGCAGGCGGTAAGTCCACTAAAGGCAAGTGCACTTGCACATTCAGGGATCGAGTCCTGCCGTCTGCAGGAACTTGGCTAATGGACCGGCCAATAATGGTACAATGTTGACACAAATATATCAATCTAATTAAATTATTAATATAAATGAGAAAATAATGATGTGCAATGTTAAAAAAAAAGTAGTGTGTTAGAATATATTTATTTATTTATATATCAGACACACTTTTTTATCCATTTAATTTGACTTTAATGATTATGGCATCTAGATTCGATTCTTTCCTTTTACCTCTACCTAATTGTTAGATTAAATATGAATTTTAAAGATTATATTAGACTATAGATCGGGTCTTATCGATCCAATTGTTGACAAAAAAAACTTTGACTTTTTTTATTTTGGTCGAGTCCCATTTAACTTGACTTTGGTTCGGAGTTTTATCACCAAAAACAAACAGTTGACCTTGGTTCGGATAAGCATGCAATGTAATCAGTTCTCCATTCGGTTTGGTTCAGTTATCACCAAGTATCCGAATACTGTATATCACATCGAACCAAATTTTTGTTAGCAATTTGTAAAACCGAAAGCTACTGAATGAGACAGAGACTATTGAAGCTGGCCTGTTTCACGCCTCATAATTATTCGAGAGCAACAACGTCTGCATCTGATTCTCTTCTCAGTCTCACCAACCAAAGCCTTCGCGTTTGTTCGTATTTCTCTAAACCAATCAGTGAAAGAACTTATTCGTCTGCAAGGTTTCTCCACAGTTCATCCATGTCCAAGGAAGGAGACACGACTTTGAAATCTATCTGCTACAAGCCTGGCTCTCTTCAGTTACTCGATCAGGTTCTCTTCATTTTTATGGAATCAGTACTTTGTCTCCAATCTGTTTACTGAAAAGTATCTTCAATTTTGTCTGAAATTTTGATTAGCGGAAGCTTCCTTTGGAGACAACTTACTTAGAGATTCGAGATGCTGCAGATGGATGGTAAACTCTCAACCTTCACGATTAGAATTTCCAAAAATTGCACAATAATGTTGATGTCTCTTGTTTACCAGGAGGGCTATACAGGAAATGGTTGTACGTGGTGCTCCTGCTATAGCCATTGCTGCAGCTCTTTCTTTGGCTGTTGAGGTCTTCAACTTCAACAGTTTCGATGGATCATCTGCAGATGCTGTTGCTTTTATTGAAAAGAAGTTGGATTATCTAGTATCAAGGTACTTGAATTTGGATTGAAATGATCACATTTTGCTGATTATTTCTGTGATTTTAAACTCTTTTTGATTTCTATATGTTTCTTTCTTCAGCCGTCCAACAGCAGTTAATCTTGCAGATGCTTCAGTAAAACTTAAACAAGTTTTAGCAAAGGCTTTGGTTGCTGCCACTGAACCTAAATCTATTTTCAAGGTAAAGCAACATTTCGTAAGAGCCAAAGGTTCTGTGTTTTCTACTTTATTTGGTCTGAGGAAAGATAGCTTATGGCTTTTATGATTCATTTTATGTTCTTGTTGTTGTTCAGGCATATATTGAAGCTGCTGAGGAGATGCTCGAAGATGATGTTGCTTCAAACAAAGCAATAGGAACCTTTGGTTCAAGCTTATTGAGGCAACAAGCCAAAAATCCTGATAAGCTTTCTGTTCTGACCCATTGCAACACTGGAAGGTATAGAGTTTTAAACGGATATTGCATACATCCATAAACTCACTCAAGTCGAGTAAAAGCATGTTACCATATAAGCCTGCAGTTTTTACCAGTAAAACAGTAACTATAAGAGTTCCATTATTTTTGTAGCCTTGCTACTGCTGGATACGGTACTGCCCTTGGTGTTATCCGTGCACTCCACACTGAAGGAGTCTTAGAAAGAGCCTACTGCACTGAAACTCGTCCATTCAATCAAGTAAGACTCCTAAATTAGTTATTTTTCTGTTTGAATGTTGTGGGAATGAGAATCATAGAATGTAGAATACTGTAAGTTGTTTGGGATGATAATTAGCTGTTGTTTTGAAAATTCTATTCATCAATAAGATGGTAAATGCTTCAAGACGTTGAAGTAGAATAGGACAGATACTTTACACTTCCTGGATCCATTGCTTTAGATATTTTTCATATCTCTGTTGATCTGTTCATAGAAGCTTGTTTTATTAAGAATGAGAAATGACAGGGGTCAAGACTTACAGCATTTGAGTTGGTGCATGAGAAAATCCCTGCAACTCTCGTTGCAGACTCAGCTGCAGCTGCATTGATGAAAGATGCTCGTGTAGATGGTGTCATTGTTGGAGCAGATCGTGTGGCTTCAAATGGTGCACTCATAGACCTTATATAATCTATGTTTTACTTCGTAAATCTGATTCTATGCGAATGAATCACTTGTAAACCAATTCAATTCTTATACTTCAGGTGATACTGCCAACAAGATTGGGACTTACAGTCTTGCTTTGTGCGCAAAACATCACGGGATCCCATTTTATGTTGCTGCACCTCTCACCTCAGTTGATCTGTCACTTTCATCCGGGAAAGAAATCGTGATTGAGGAAAGATCTGCAAAGGAGTTATTGAACACACATGGAGGAATTGGTGAACGCATTGCAGCACCAGGGATCTCAGTTTGGAACCCAGCTTTTGATGTAACTCCAGCAGACCTGATTGCTGGAATCATAACTGAGAAGGTTAGTTCTCCAGGCTTATTCCGGTTTATTATCAATAAACCTAAAGACTTTATATGCTCACTTATCTGAACCTCTCAATCTTCATGTGTATATGCAGGGGGTCATATTAAGGAATGGTAATGATACATTTGACATCAAAAGCTTTTCCCAGAAGATGACACAAGTCTCATCTGGTTGAAGTTAGAGCCTCATGTGAATTCCTGCAACAACAAAGCACATTAGTTTGTAACAGTTGTTGAGCTTTGCAAAGATTGTTGGGAATAAGAAATGTGTATAAACATTGAACTTAATACTTGTGTGTGACAAACACAAGAAACCAATTACTACCATATTAGTGTGTGTTCAAAAGAAAAAATAAATTGATATATTTTGTGGAAATTGTAAAAAAAAAAAAGCCAGAGTAAGGAAATATCATATAAAAATGTGAAAACGACGTCGCTTATTCATTAAAGGGTTTAAAACAAACAACCAAAACCCTTCATCGAATTTCCTCCCATCTCTCTCTGTCTCCCGGCAAAGCTCGGTTTCTACGACATCAGAATCTCGTCTTCATCAACTTCTCTCTTCTAGCCTCCGGTAAATTAACCCCGAATCTGACTTCCTCTCTTGGTTCTCTATCTATATCATTTTGCCTCAATTTTTTGGATTTCTAATCCAATTTGATGTCTTATGAAATTTTATTATCTGTAGTGTTAACTAGGCGCGTTGCTGAAGCCAGAACGAGAGAAGATTAAAGAAGAAGTTGGGAAAATGTCTGCAAAGTGGCGAGCTCTTCAGCACCGTCATCGTTACACTTACAGTGCTATTGTGTTCCCCAGCTCGTTCACGGCTTCTTTGAGCCAGTCTAGTTTGTTTCAATGTTGTCCTAAGTTTTACTCTAACATTGAAGAATTAGTTTCGATGAATTCAATTTACGCTCAAGTTAATCACGCTAAGAAAGTTGTTTCTTCGTTTGGAGAAGTACTCGCGACAACAAATGAAGTTGGAGGCGAGAGAGAGACAGTTTTTGTACGGGAAGCTATTAGGTTTTTCTTAGAGGTTTTGTTCATGGAGAATTCTTTGCCTCTACATAGGACCTTTGTTTCAGCCTTGGCTAAAACCCGTCAGTTTCATTCAGTGATTAGTTCATGTTTTAGGGAGCTTTGTGATGAATATGGCAGTTTGGATGATGGTGGTAAGCGATTCTGTGTGTCTAGAGTTGCTTTATCAGTGCTGGGTATGCCAAAATTGGGATATTTGGTTGATATAGTTGAAGATTGTGCGCTTTTGGTGGGTTATGATATTGTTTCGGGGTTGAATGGTATAATCTTAGAGACTGAAGCTTGTGCTAGGCCTCCTCCTACTGTTATGGAGCAATTCCAAGAGGCTTTGTCTTGCTCGTATTACTTATTTCAGCGGTTTCCTTTGAAGTTTAAGGGTTTAGTAGCGGAGGATGCAAGTTTTATGTCTAGGGTTTTTGGTGTTCAAATAAGCATTTTGCAATCGGCGGCATTTTCTAGGGACTGTTATGTGGCTGCTGGTGTGAGTTTCTGTTCAGCTCTACAAGTCTGTCTCAAAGATGAAGAGCTTGGATTGTTTATAGCGCAAGGTATATTTTGCTGGAGTGGTGTCGTTCGATTTACTGATATTGTGAGTAAAATTCCATTTGCCGGGGACATTTGTTCTGAGATCCATAGTTTTTCATCTTTGAGTAGACTATGCTTGATCCGAGGCATTCTTACTACAGTTTCTAGGGGTATTCTTGTTTCCTCTCTTGCTCGGTTGAGTGACAGTCATTGTGATCACAAATCCATTTTGTATGACGGAATTTTGCTTGAACTTTGTGATTTGTGCGAGAACCCCATTGACAGCCATTTAAATTTTCATGCCTTAACGGTGATGCAGATTTGCTTGCAACAGATCAAGACATCTGTGTTAACGGATAAATCAGAAGATTTTGATCCAATGCCAGACAGCATGGCAGCTCGGGTACTCAGAATTATATGGAACAACTTGGAGGACCCTTTGAGCCAGACAGTTAAACAAGTTCATCTCATGTTTGACCTCTTACTAGACATTCAAACCACAGTTCACCCGATAGATGATAAAGTGGGAATAAGGGAATCTTTGTTGAAAATTGTCAACTATCTTCTTCGTTTAGGACCACGCTGTAAGGGAAGGTATGTTCCATTAGCATCCTTGACAAAGCGGTTAGGGGCTAAAACTTTATTGGATATGAGCCCTAACCTATTGTTCGAGATGGCAAATGCATATATTGATGATGATGTCTGCTGTGCTGTCACATCATTTTTAAAATGTTTCCTTGAAATGTTGCGTGATGAAAGCTGGGGGAGCGAAGGTGTTGACCAGGGTTATGCGCGTTATCGAGAATATTGTTTGCCTCCTTTCCTTTACGGGCTTGCTTCTGGCATGTCCAAACTCAGGTCCAATCTGAATACATATGCTATACAAGTTTTGCTTGAGCTGGATGTAGACAGTATATTTCCTTTGCTTGGGTTAATATCAATTGGGCCGAGTGAGGAAGCGACCAAGCTAAACTATGTTGAGATGTGTAACATGAGTATGGAACTGTCAGTTGAACAAAAAGTGGTTGTGTTGGTGTCACTGCTGAAAGTTTGTCGTACACATGCATTCTTGGAAGGCGACGTTGCACAAAAAGGAAGTGATGATGCATTTGCATTTATTCTAATTAAGGGTATTGAGTTAAAAGTTCCCATTGAGTGGTTGAAAATGGCCTTAACCCATGTTGATGAGTCGGTTCGTGTTGATGCTGCAGAGACACTCTTTTTAAACCCCAAGACTGCGAGCCTTCCATCTCCCTTAGAGCTACATCTCATGAAGGAGGCGGTTCCCTTGAACATGAGGTCATCTTCTACAGGTTTTCAAATGAAATGGACCAGTTTGTTCAGGAAATTCTTTTTTCGGGTGCGTACATCTCTGGAAAAGCAGTATAAGATAGGGAGCTGGCAACCACTTCTAGCCAGTGAAAACAGTGAAACATCTTTAAATGAAAAGGGCGACGATATTGCAGTTCTACGGGCAGCGAATTTATTCAAGTTTATGAGGTGGCTGAGTTCTTTTTTGTATTTGTCTTGCTATCCTTCTGCCCCTTACAGGAGAAAGATAATGGCGACAGAACTTATACAGATCATGATCGATGTCTGGCCTCTCGTTCCTTTTAAGGACCCTACTTCACATCAAGGCCATCTATACCCATATTGTGATATTGTCACTTCACATGATTCAACATTATTACTGGTTGGATCGATTGTTGATAGTTGGGACAGGCTGAGGGAAAATTCTTTTCGTATTTTGCTTCATTTCCCAACTCCATTCACTGGCATTTCAAGTGAAGACATGGCCCAAAACATTATTCCTTGGGCCAAAAGCCTAGTCTGTAGTCCACGAGTAAGAGAGAGTGATGCAGGTGCTTTGACTCTACGTCTTATCTTTAGAAAGTACGTATTGGACCTTGGATGGATAGTCAATGTTTCCACTAATGTTGTTTGTTGTCAAAGAGAGTGTGAAAGCATAAATGGTCTTGATCAGAACCCTAAACCCAAGTATCCTGTAATCGAGTATATCAAATCACTTATTCATTGGCTTGATGCTTCTGTTGTGGAAGGTGAGCGTGATCTCTCTGAAGCATGCAAAAGCAGTTTTGTTCATGGGGTATTACTAGCTTTGCGTTATACTTTTGAGGAATTGGATTGGAACTCTAACTCTGTGTTAAGTATATCAGAGATGAGAAAGGAATTAGAAAATCTTCTTAAACTGGTGACGCGAATAACTACATTAGCACTTTGGGTGGTTTCTGCAGATGCGTTGTGTTTGCCTGAGGATATGGATGACATTATAGATGATGTTAGTTTCTTTTCTGATGTGCAAAATGATGTTACTGCTCTACTCTCAGAGGAAGACAAGAGTACATATCCAAAACCTATGCATGAAACAATACAATCAGAACAGGTAGTAATGGTTGGTTGCTGGCTCGCTATGAAGGAGGTACTGATTCTGTGTTTTCATTTTTCTTAATGCTTTCCTTGACTGACTGCTCTTTGCATCCTGGAATGCAGCATACTGCATTCATAACTCTTTTGAATAACATCTTGATCTAAACTCATTTCTTTCTTCAGGTGAGTCTTCTTTTGGGAACTATTATAAGAAAGATTCCATTACCTACTAGCAGCCTTACACCTTTAGAAAATGGTGATCCGGCTTTTGTAGCCCTTGATGATACAATGATTGGAAATATTGAATCACTGCTTGACATGAAACAACTTGAAAAGATTGGAGATCACTTCTTGGAAGTACTTCTGAAAATGAAGCACAACGGTGCAATAGATAAGACAAGAGCTGGATTTACAGCTTTGTGCCACCGTTTACTATGCTCTAACGATCCAAGGTATGATTTTAAGCTTCTTGCATCTCCATGTAACTTGTTTGTTTATTTACTTGACATATTGTGTTGTTTTTATCTTTTCATAGACTTTGTAAGTTGACAGAATCCTGGATGGATCAACTTATGGAAAGAACTGTGGCCAAAGGACAGACAGTGGATGATTTGTTGAGAAGAAGTGCAGGAATCCCCGCTGCATTTATTGCTCTTTTTCTCTCAGAACCGGAAGGTTCACCAAAGAAGCTACTCCCACTGGCACTTAGATGGCTAATAGGTATTGCAGAGAAGCCTCTCAAGGATCGTTTGGAACATAAAGGTTCTAAACATATGGATGGGTTGGTAAATTCTTCTGATATGCATTCAAGTGAAAAGCTTTCAAAGGTCCGTGATGAAGGTGTTGTTCCAACGGTGCATGCATTCAATGTTCTCAAAGCTGCTTTTAACGACACAAACTTGGGCACTGATACTTCTGGGTTTTCGGCAGAGGCTATGATTGTTGCAATAAGATCCTTCTCTTCACCATATTGGGAGGTCAGAAACAGTGCTACACTTGCATACACTGCCTTGGTCCGTCGGATGATTGGATTCCTTAATGTTCAAAAACGTGGATCTTCCCGGCGTGCACTGACTGGGCTTGAATTTTTTCACAGGTATGCCTACAGGATCCTCCTTTGAAAAATCTTCGTAGCTGTCTTGACAATGCATTGTTTTCATCCAGTTTTTAATGTTGTGTTGGTTTTCGTGAAGGTACCCCTTGTTGCACCCTTTCATATACAGTGAATTAAAGGCTGCAACTGATCTGCTCGACACGTCTGGTTCATCAGATTCAAATCTCGTAAATCGTGTCCATCCAAGTTTATGGCCCATTCTGATTCTTTTATCTAGGCTTAAGCCTTCACCCATTGCAAGTGAAATCGGAGATGATCTGGACCCATTTGTTTTCATGCCCTTTGTTATGAAATGCTCTACTCAAAACAATCTTCGTGTTCGTGTTCTGGCATCTTGTGCTTTAGTAGGTCTTGTTTCTAATGAGAAACTCGAAAGTGTTCTGCTTCATATTGCCTCAACATTACCTTCTAATAGGGCCCAAGGTGGATCGTATAATTATCTTCACGGAACTTTGTTGCAACTTGGTAATCTCCTTAATACAAACTGTAGAGACCTTGCTGATGATTCTAAGAAAGATCAGCTTATCGGAAAACTGTTCAATGTCCTTGCAAAATGCACGTGGATGGCTTCTCCATTGTTGTGCCCCTGCCCGATCCTCAGTACATCATTCTTGAGGGTGCTTGATCATATGCGTGTTATTGAATGTTCATGCTCTGAAAGCAAAAATCTAAGAGACATCTACAAATTGCATTTGGATCTATCTACAAACTGCTTGGATGCAAATACTTCTTCGGATTTCTCCTATTATGACCCTGCAATCACTGAGCTTAGGGAACGAGCAGCTCTATCTTATTTTGGTTGTGTATTTCAGCCATCAGATGAAGCAGCGGAAGTTTTCCAGATTACTCAAAGACCAAATTTAGGATCGCAGAAAATTCCTGAAGCATCAAATTTTCCCGACCTTAACAATAGGCTTCTTCGTTGTTTATTTGACCAATCGTATGAAGTTCGTCTTTCAACATTGAAGTGGTTTCTGCGGTTTCTGAAGTCAGAAAATTCTAGTTTCTCTGAGTCGAGCAGTATTTGGAACTGGGCAAAAAACAGTCTCCAGGTGATATTATTGGAGCTCTTGGACAAAGAGAAAAACCATAAATGTGAGAACTACATTCTAAGGATTCTTTACCAGTGGAATCTTCATATGTTCAGAAAATCAAGTAAAAGGGAACTGGTTGAAGGCATTTACGTTGGTTCGTTGAATTATGATTCGGTGTTTCATCTTTGGGGCAGGCTGACTTCTCTATATGAGAGCACACGACGAGCTAAAATCCAAGGTACACTCATGTGTTGCCTGGCAATTTGCGTGAAGCATCTCACTGGTTTGTTCTTTCACAAAAACGAATCTGAAAAGGAAGAAAAACCAAGATGGGGTTGTGTAATTGATTGTGTTTCCTACTTTGTTAACTTGATCAAACAGAAAAGCTCAGCATCCGAGCAAGTAAATTTTCGCCATGCATGTGCAGAGGCTATTATAGCATCCAGTATACTAGAACAAGCAAAGCTCATTGGTCCTCTTGTCACAAATCACCTAATTCAATCTGAAACTACACCAAGCAAATTTCAAAACGCCTGTAATGTATACGCTTATCAAATTCTGGAGATGTGGTTCATTTGCATCAAATTGTTGGAAGATGAAGATGATTTTATCAGGTCCAAACTCGCTATAGATGTCAAAAAGTGTTTCTTCACTGCCATGGAGGTTCCTACTCAAGTAGATAAAGTCTTGGAACTGAGCTTTAACCATTTATCTTCCGTCTTTGGGCACTGGAATGAGTATTTGCAATTTCTCGCGAGATGGGTCTACAACACCGCAGATTACACATCCCCACCAAAGGGAGGCAACGATCTAGTGAGGCGGGTTTTTGACAAGGAGATCGATAATCATCATGAAGAAAAGCTTTTGATCTTGCAGTTTTGTTGTTACAATCTACAGAAACTACCAAACTTTTCGCAAGCACAACTACTCGACTGGAGGAGTAAATTTCACAATCGGTTGCTGTCTTTTGCTAAAGACCATGTCGGGAAACAAAGAGAGAGCTGGGTAGGCGGTGTTGGGAACCACAAAGACGTGTTTTTGCCATTGTATGGTAATCTCCTTGCTCTCTATGCCTTCTCCAACTGCATTTTCAGAGTAGCGACTGATAGCAATGACAAGAAAACTCTGTTGTCCGATATCGTTGGACTTGGGGAGGCCCTGAAACCGTTCTTGAGGAACCCTTTGGTGTCTAACATGTTCCGAGTAGTTGTCAGATTACATGAGAAGTCGCTGGATGATTCACTGGTGGATTTATCTACTCTGCTTTCGGGAGAAATTTGGGAAAATTTTGCTCCCTATTTTCTTCTCACTGAGGGAGATATCAAGGTTGGACTTTCCTAGTCTAGTGTTGAGCTAAATTGCTCCATTTGACTCTCACATAGGATTTTGTGGTTCTGTGTGAACCTCGGCTAAACTGAACTGCAGATGCTTTCTCCTGGTTCTTTAACAAATATCACAGTGCTACATTTTTTTTGGTTTAAGATTCTTCATTTTGCCTTAAATGGGTTAGAGATATTAAGAGTTGAGTTTCTTCATCTTGAGTCTTTAGAAACATCAAATTTCAGAGTTGTATTTCTTATTAAGTGTTATGGATTTCTAGGGTTTTCTCTGAATATTCGTGCAGACATTTACCTAATTGTGTGTCTTAGATTATGAAACCAAATCTGTGCAAATATATAAGGCACCCTGGTATATTCAACAGTTTCTTTTTAATTCTGCAGGTTTATGCATCAGTCTGAGCCTTTTGCTTTTGTAAAGTTTAATTCATTTTATGTGCTTGTTGTTGGTCAGACATATATTGAAGCTAGGAGATGCTCGAAGATGATGTTGCTTCAAACAAAGCAATATGATACTTTGGTTCAAGATTATTGAGTCAACAAGCCAAAAATCCTGATAAGCTTTGCAATGGAGTCCCAATCTTATACTTAAAGTGATACTGCAAAGATCTGCAAAGGAGTTACTGAACACACATGGAGGACTTGGTGAACGCATTGCAGCACCAGGGATCTCAGTTTGGAACCCAGCTTTTGATGTAACTCCAGCAGACCTGATTGCTAGAATCATAACTGAGAAGGTTAGTTTCTCCAGGCTTATTCGGTTCATCATCGATAAATTCAAAGACTTATGCTCACTAATCTCAATCTCTCAATCTTCTGCAGGGGGTCATATTAAAGAATGGTAATGATACATTTGACATCAAAAGCTTTTCCTAGAAGATGACACAAGTCTCATCTGGTTGAAGTTAGAATCCCCATTGTATTTGTGCAACAACAAAGCACATTACTTGTAACAGTTATTGAGAGAACAAATATATATTAATCTTCCTTACAAACACATGTGGTGGTCAATGCTGAGGTTTGCTATATTGTATTAGAATCAGTTTGATCTAGGGCTAGGCAAAAAACCCAAACCCAAAAAACCGAACTGAACCAGACTCAAATTAGAAGATCTGACCCAAACCACAATTGAAATAGTGTTACTGTGAAGGGTAATTTGGGAAATTTGCTAACCCTCGGCAAAAATTTCTGTCTTGAAGGCAAAGTTTTCTTCTATACCTTCTGAAGTCACATTCTACAGATCACAGTTCCAAAATTCGAACTTCGATTTCAGAAGAAAGGGTTTGTGCTTAGTGAATCTTCGCCGAGAAAACTATGAGCAGAGGAAGCGGCGCTGGTTACGATCGCCATATTACTATCTTCTCGCCGGAAGGTCGTCTCTTCCAAGTTGGTCAGTAATCGATTCCTCGGAGTTTCTTTTCCGATTCCCCTCCATTTTTTCATGCCAAAATGATATATTGTTTATGGGTTTTGTAGAATATGCATTCAAAGCCGTGAAAGCAGCTGGAATCACATCAATTGGAGTGCGAGGAAAAGATTCAGTATGCGTCGTTACCCAGAAGAAAGTTCCGGTGAGTTCACTTTTTTGTTCTTTTGACGACTTGGGGATTTAGGTTCAAGTGTATCTTCTATTTAGAGTGGAGATCGATGCGCTAAGTTATAGATTAGGGGTTTTTATCAAGTGAGGGTTTGAAATTAGGGATCTAATGGAATCGAGAAATTTATTGAAATTTTTCATGTTTTTATGATTGGACAGGACAAGCTTCTAGACCAGTCTAGTGTCTCTCACCTTTTCCCTGTAACAAAGTACCTTGGATTATTAGCTACTGGCATGACAGGTTTGTAAATCTCACACCCTTTTGTTCTCTAGTGTTGTAGGAGTATCACAATGCTTGTTATATGTTTGGTAGTGTACACGAGTATGATCAATTTTCGATAAACAATGTACCCTTTGATGGAATTGCAGCTGATGCAAGGTCCTTGGTTCAACAAGCAAGGAATGAGGCAGCTGAGTTTAGGTTCCAATATGGATATGAGATGCCTGCGGATATTCTTGCTAAATGGTATACTTGCAGAACTAAATTTTATTGGTTCTTGTTTAAAATATGGTAAATTAACATACTAATGAAGTATGTTATGAAAGTTAATGATAATAAATGGCTTGGCAGGATTGCAGATAAGTCACAGGTCTACACTCAACATGCTTACATGAGACCCCTAGGAGTAGGCAAGTTTGCTAGCTCTTCCATACTTACGGCATATCTATACATTTGTTTGTGTTTGTCACTGTGTGGTTAACTGCTGGTTTTATATAACTGGATATAAACATATTTTAATTCTTGTTTTCTTTGTCTTCCTGAAGTTGCCATGGTTCTGGGTATCGATGAAGAGAGAGGACCCTTACTTTACAAGTGTGACCCAGCTGGACATTTTTACGGTCACAAGGTAATATCTTACTCGCATGTTGATATAGACGACTGCCTTTGGTACAATGAAATTGACACCTGCTACTTTCAAGTGATATATTCTTTATTGATGTTGTCTAACTAGAGACTCTTCTGACAAAAGCTATTACTGTTTATCTTATATATCTCCATTGGTACATAACTTTTCTGTTTGCTAAGAGTTAGTAGATGTTTTGTTATTACTTGAACATGGAGGTGAGATGAACAAAATTTACAGTGTAAATCTTATGAATGTGATGTAGTTATATGTTGCCCAAGATTGTAGGCAACAACGTATAATGTGATTATTCCATGGAACTAGAGGCTTCTATTATATAGTGTCTCAATAATAAGTAAGCATATATATGATGCAGGCAACTAGTGCTGGTATGAAAGAACAAGAAGCAGTCAATTTCCTGGAAAAGAAAATGAAAGAAAACCCTGCCTTCACATATGATGAAACAGTACAGGTAAGATACGAACGATCCGTTACGGATGCAACATTTGTTTGTATATAAGTGGTGTAGGGTGATCATTGGCATACACCTTAAAAGCTTTATTGTTTCATAGTAGGTTCAAAAGTTGTAGGAATACACAGCCCATTATTTCTGACTTTAAGTTATATAATACTTTTGTAGACTGCCATATCTGCTCTTCAAGCTGTTCTTCAAGAAGACTTTAAGGCAACTGAGATTGAGGTATGGATTCCACTTTCTATACTTTTAATTGTATCTATGTTGGTCAGAGTTGTATCGTAGTTAGGAATAATTGTATGGAAATGAATATTGGTTTAAAGCTTGTGCCTTGTTGTATTCGCAGGTGGGAGTTGTGAGAGCTGAAGACCCTCTCTTCCGTTCCCTGAAAACAGAAGAGATTGACGAGCATTTGACTGCCATTAGTGAACGTGACTGATCACTTTTCACTGTCGCATTAAATCGGACTTTGTCTCTTTCTTTTACTTGAAAGCTTTTTAAGACCAGAGAAACTTGTTTCCATTAGTCTTTCTGAATCATGTAGTTTCCATTTAATCATCTGCTTCCCTCCTAATAGGAACTACATGTAAGGGTGTCAAAATTATGGTCGAATTTCCAAATAGTTTGAAAATTTGGAAGGCACAAAAAAAAATGGAGAGCGATAACAATCTTTTTTATGGTCAAATTTCCAAATAGTTTTGAGAAAAGACTACTAATTTTCATGTGTTTTTGAGTGATAACAATCTCAATATGACTTTTTACAATAAAACATAAAGTAAAAAAGAAAGCAATTACATAGTGACAACAAATACAACACCAGATCCCTAAACTTTACAAGATTCAACATACATTTTCTGAATCTAGCAAATGGATCATCAACAAGTTGTAGATTCACCGTAGATATAATCAAGAACAGCAATTACACCAAAAACAAAAGCTTTATCAACATTTGGTTTTATAACCACCTTATATATATCTCTACTCCCTATCCATTCTTTCACATAAGCAATAACATTTCCAGTTGAATCAACGATGCTACAATCCCTATCTGGGAAATATCCTCTCACATCAAAGTAACAATTACCCGGTTGAACCGAGATACGGATTAATCCGGGTATAGAGAAACAAGAGTGTTTGGGATCCCTCAATGTGAAAACCGGTTTAGGACTTCCTTCGTAGTCATAACTATAGCCTTTCCACTTGTTATGAATGCTCAAAGCCTGCACAATTCCTCCCTGCACCACTCAAATTAAACAACGAATATATCATCAAAAGCGCTGCTTTAATTTGACGCATTGGTCCATTCATATCTATATATCCACCTAGTTATTGGTTGCTTATACTAACGTAGGAATCTTAGAGATCATATTTCATATATCTAACATGTTTTATACTAGCCATCAATAATTATATCACAACAATTTTATATTACATTATTAGATTATAAAATAATTTTCTTTGTCAACAATTTGATAGAAAAAGTTCATCCATAATCCAAAACTAACTCTCTAAAACTCTTTTTAATCTTTCACATGTAGTGGAAAAAGGTCGAATTCCTAGTGCCATAACCATTAGCTACCTCTTTTATACCATTAGACGGAGAAAAGTTCAACGAATTTGAAATAAATTAAATCTATAATAGAGATTTTTTGTGGAAATTTTTTAAAATTTGTGAGAAATTTGTATAAAATTTTGACGAAGTGAATTTTCAGGTTTGACCTCTTCCCACCATAAATAGAATAATTGAAGATGGTTTAGAGAATGAAAAGATGGTTATGGAACAGGTGATGTAGATCAAATTATTGAAAATAACTAAAAAAACTACAGAAGAAAATAACCTTTTTATGGATGAGAAGCAAATCGTGACCATAACCATCTCTAAGAACTAACTCTCCTTTAGTACCAAGAACTCCACAACCATCGATCTTAAAAGCAATCTTCTCTTTAGAATCAGTCACCACAAAACCACCGCCGTTAACGACGTGTGGCCGTCGTCTCACCACCATCACTTCTTCCGCCGCCGAACAATGCAACTTGCTCACCACAACATTCATTTTTATTTTTTTTGCTTTCTAGCTACTATCAAAAGTCTTGGATATTCCTTAAATATATAGACGTATGGGTTTCTCTTTGTTTAATATTTTTTTAAAAAATCTAATTTCTTGACTCTTAAGAAAGCCAAAAAGACGAAGAAATGGTCCACTAATTGGTCAAGTTTTTCAAACGTTCGGCGACGTTCATTTGACTTTAAAGCACTCACTACGTGTAAAAGTAATACTTACTATAAATAACTTAATTAAATGTGTTATAACTATGAAGTATATATTTTACATATGTTTTAAGGACTATAATTGTATAGTTTGTTAAAATTATTATTATTTTCTTAGTAATTTACGAATTCGTGTGGGAGATTGATTACTTGTGAGGGTAGACAATGGTTGTGTGCAAGTCAAATTCCACTTTTTCATCTTCTTTTATTCTCTCTTACCTTAATATAAAAGATCAATAGTAAGAAAATTCCTTATTTTATCAGCCACAAAATAGTTATTCATGAATAAAACGTTTTAAATTATCTATTTTACCTATTTAAGAGATTATATATATGAGTGTTTTTGCTTCTTACTAATATTTTCTTAGAAATTTGAATGAATATAAAACTTGAATTATAATCATACTATTATGTTAAATTGATTCTGAATAAAATAATGTTTCTTTTTCTTTCTTTTTTTTTTTTGGGTTAAAAAGGTCGTTAGCATAAAATTCAAAGATACTTGTAGTTGGTAATTTGACTTTCCATTGACTTAAATAGCAGGGAAACTTTGAAAATTATTGCAGGAAACGAATTTGATCTCTTTGGACTGTTAAATAATTATTTGCCAAAACCTCATAGGTCAGTAGTAAAACTATGGTCTAATAATACCAAAAAAAAAAAAAAAAAAAAAAA